>MU570271.1:1768346-1917509 GCA_024362625.1 Silurus asotus
ATATATTATATATAAAATATATAAGTTCCCTGGTGGTCTAGTGGTTAAAATGCAGCCCGGGTTGGAGCCCCGGTCAGGGAACCAACCCTAGCCGCATTTAGTGCCGATCCCATGCCCGCGTAAAAACATGCCAAATCAAACATGCGGATGAGCCGCTGTGGCGAACCCTGTTATACAACTGAACTGCTTTTCTGGCACTGTACTTCACTGTTATTCTCCAGCCTGTAGCTTGTACTTAATTGAAAGTCAGGAAATCATATTGTTCATTACTTTGGCTTCTTGTGCTAGCAATCACTGCGGCCTATTAATATTTACAACCTAATGCATGTAGCAGTCATTACACACACACAGACACAGGAGTCAGTGCATCGTAATGATATATCTGATGATTAACAGAATACTTCTACTGTAGATGATCAACAAGCAATGAGCCATATTTCATACTGGGTCGTATCTGTATCAATATCTGGACACTTAATTATTCATTGAGGAAGTAGAAACTAAACAATTTAATTTATTTTACTGTACTGTTTAACCTGAATTTCTTACACTATTATTATTATAATTGTAATTATTATTGTTATTGTTGTTATTACTATTATAGCATTACAGCATAATGAACTCTTTAGCCTTCTCATTAAAACTAGTTGTATATGTCATTTGAATATAAGGTCTAAATCTTTTTGTTTTTTTATCCTGGCTTCCTCCTGAATTTCTCTAAAATGCTAATAAAAGGGTGCCGTGAGCCACGCTTTCATTCATGCATAAAGACAGATATTAATTGAATCACCCTCTCGTCTATCTGCTATCCATAGAAGGCCACGCACCACATCAGGTGTGCAGGATCATCAATGATGACATTTCTATCCCACAATGCCAGGGGCACACTGTGATTCATCATTTACTCCTCTGAAGGTTAAACTTAGATAACCTGCCTTTGGCATTTAATCAGTTACATGTTAAATACTCTTTTAGTAATAAAATTATATATATATATATAAAAAAACTTTATTGCTTTTCAAATGAGGTTCTTTTGTATAATGGATTTAATGACTTTGTTAGGGCTCTACTCTGTCACATCAGTGTGTAAAACTAATGGCATGTGCAAAAAAATAAAAAATTTGCAACGATTTTCATCCAAATGGCTTTGCTAATCACAGTGTGTAAATTAGAAATACGTGCACCATAGGCAGAGATTTAGAGACACAACATGGATTTGGATGCTCTTGTTCTCAACGATATCTGGTGTTAGTTTGGACATGATGTGATCAGAAAGGAAAGGGAAAGGGAAAGAAAAGGGAAAGGAATGGAACACTTCCCCTTTTTTGCTTTCTTTCATTTGACTGTGTTGAAATTATACTAAAGAAAAGAAAAGAAAAAAGAATCTCTCAATTGCTTTTTTTTTCTTGTGTTTGTTTGTGTTGAAACTATACTATAGAAATAATACTAAAGAAAAAAAGAAACACTTGCACTTTTTTCTTAAGTTTTTGTTTGTGTGTTGAAATTATACCATTAAAATTATACTAAAGAAAAGAAAAGAAAAAAGAAAAGAAAAAAAAGTAGAAATTCTCAATTGCTTTTTTCCTTCTTTCTTTCTTTGTCTGTGTTGAAACTATACTATAGAAATTATTCTAAAGAAAGAAAAGAAAACAAAAGAAAAAATAAACACTTTTTTTCTTTCTCTAAGTATTTGTTTGTGTGTTGAAATTATACAAAAGAAAAGAAAAAAAAGGAAATGAAAAGAAAAGAAAAGTTGAAATTCACAATTGCTTTTTTTTCTTTCTTTCTTTGTCTGTGTTGAAACTATTCTATAGAAATAATAATAAAGAAAAGAAAGAAAAAAGAAAAGAAAAAACTTTGACCATGGCATAGTTGTTAGTGCAGGTGAGCTGATCAGAAACTGCTGATCTTCTAAAAGTCTCAGAATTGACACCGACTGGTATAAACGTGTCTGACTGGAAACACTTTGTTCACTGCTTTGAGCCGACAACCAAATCTTTAGCAGCTCAAGTAACCAACCGTGGCAGTCTGTATAATATCAGAAAGCAGAAAGGAGACGTACTAAACGCTAAGAAAGTCTGAAATGTATGTAAATATTTAGTATATTCTGCTTTTCACTCAGATTGCTGTAGATAATATCTGAAAAGGTGGATCCTAGTGGTTAAGGCATTGGTTAATGCACCTAAAGGTCATGAGTTCGAATCGCACCTACGCCAAAAAGAGCATCTGCTAAATGCCGCAAATGCAATTTTGGGCCCTACTGCATATATAAATTAAGTTAAGAATCTTCTTTTCGGTTTCTAAGCTACTGCTGAATTCCAGCAAAAAAAAAAGAAGACAGCTAAAATCCACTAATAAAAAATGAAATAAAAATGCATTTTCTACAAATGTAAAACAAACCCCTTCCATACTTCAGTGTCTGGGTTGCCCTTCAAAGCCCAGATGTGCTTGTTTCCCGTCCACTGACACCCATATAAATGGCTTTATTATCTCCCATTGTGGCAGGGGAAGCTGGCATGGTCTGGCCCAATGAATCACCGCTCGTATCCTGCTCGGCTGGCCCGGCTCCAGCTCTTGTTGTCTCATTAGGGGCTGCGTCCCCCGAAACGCTGCAGCGACAATAACTCACCTGCATTAAAAGCCTAAACCAGCGCCTGAGTGGCAGCACGGCCGGCTAATGAGGGGCGTTTGGGAAAATTGTTGACAGAGCATTTCAAAGAAGGGGAGTTGCCCACCGGTAATCTCCCAGCAGCCGACGGAGTCGACTCGGATGAAGATGGATCCACTAGCAGGTCCTTGGGAACTTCTGCATTAGCGCTTGACAACCTGAAATGCTCTTGTCATCAATGAGCGTGTGATTTGCCCACGGGGCACTTAGTGGGGGAACAAGGAGCCGTCAGGATGACAGATTGCAGAATAAGGAGGACTGGTAGGGGGGAGGGTATGAGAAATGAACGTTTTGTTGTGAGGGCAACCACAGAGAGTGACAGTTCTGTGGTCCTTGTGTCGGTAGACTTATTCTAAACTAAATGGGGGCAATGGGAGATGTTCACTCCTTGGTTCGTTCATGTATATGAATATATATCAGAGGCATGACTCGCTTCAAAAAGAGGTGTGTGAAGATGTGGCGTCTAGACTTTATAGACAGAGGTTGTGGTGTCTAGACTTCATAGACAGTTAATAAGGGGGGCTTTTTACTTGTCACAGCGAAATTCTTTCTTCGCATATCCCGTAGAGAGATGGGGTCAGAGTGCCGGCTCAGCTATGATACAGCACCTCTGGAGCACAAAGTGTTAAGGGTCTTGCTCGAGAGCCCCAAGAGTGGCCACTTGGAGATTCTGGGGCTTGAACTTTTGACCTGCCAATTAGCAACAAGGCTACTGTATATATAACCCTATAAATGGTGGCAACCAAAACCTCAAATGTCCTAATGAGTCATGAATGAATATGACTTTAAAAAAAATTTAAAACACCTTGGTCTATCCCTATTATTATTATTATTATTATTATTATTATTATTATTATTATTATTATTAATACTGAACACCATCTTACTGACAACACGACTAACAATCTCGATGATCTTGTTTGTGAAGAATGAAAAAAGGACTTGTTATTCTGAAGGGAATGAGATGCTCATTGACACAAATACTTACTTTTGAGAGATCAACTAAGGATTTTGAGAAAAGTACAGGCTTTTGCAAATTGCCTTACATTTACAATTACAAATTGTTCTGAGAAATGCACTTTACTGGCTTGCAAATATTAAAGATGGTTGGAGAAATGCTCCAAAGCAGTTGAGAAAAACTGTAATTAAGCAGATCTTTCAGGACAGAACACTGGGGCTTTCTGATATCCTACTAAGATGTTTGTATCATCACATTTAATTCTCCATAATTTAAAGGCATACTTACTTTGTACCCCGGATATCATTCATTTATTCACATTTAGGAATTGCATTATCTCGTTTCAGTTTCACAGTGGAGCTGGAGATTTGGGTATGGGCCTATCAAGGCATCATCCACAGACACATGAGGCAATAATAATCAGTATTTACAGTTTTTCTCAGCTGCTTTGGAGAATTTCTCAAAACAATTGTATAAACAGCACATTGGATTTCTTGCAAAAGCCTGCACTTTTCTCAGAATCCTTGTTGTCATTTTGTAGATTGTCCAAGAGAGGGCGCCAAATTGTTAATTTTTTTTATTTACACATTTCTTTTTTTACAATTATATGCATTTATTAGTATTGTTTCTGCGAAAATGATCAAAATCGAAGGAAATTAAAGTCTGTCAAAATTTAAAACAATTTTAAAGGCACTAAATGTTATTAACACGCTATTAATTCAGCGCACATTTCTGTTTTTACCATGTTTATAAAAGATATAAATACATAAATAAATATAAAAGAGGCGAAATTAAAACCTTCAGCACAACAAACATTTATTTACGACGTCCTTTCTTTACTTAGATATAAAATTAATAAATAAACATTAAATACTTTTTAATCGGTAAACATTTGTTTTATTTATGCGCTAAGTCTCAAATCAATTAACCCTCTAGGTGGCGTTTTGTGTGTTTTAAACTCATAATGGCGAAGCGAACTTAAATGATCGTTTTGATCGTACAGATAAAAACAATACATCATTTAAATTTGTAAAATGTCTACTTTTAGTTAAATTTATAATACAACAAAACGCTGTGATTTTGTAAAATAAAGTAAACCGATAGGGGGCGCTCTCTGCCATGTCATCTCTCTTCACAAACAACCTGAATATCAGTGAATATTTGCCTCACAGACATAATATATATATGTATGGAAACCTTGCAATGTCTTTTACATAAACCACATTCACATCGAATAAAAAATATTTTCTGATTATGTAATCGGTATGATTTATACCATAAATTCCATAAAACCAAAACCATAAATCACTATAATTATGATAAAAGCTTCTTGACTTGAAGAGGTGTAATTTCTCCGGTATCACCTCATTAACTGTCCGTGTAGAAACATAGCAAAGGTTCCGTTTGATGTCCTGATGATTTACGTCATTTAAACCACCATTATTACTTTAAAACTTTTACAAGAATTTTTTGTCTTCATGCTCTATGTTGCATCCACATTTCTCAATGTCCATGTTGCTTAAAGTATTAAAAACAGGAAGTATTATTATATGGTACATTTAGAACAGATAGAAATGTACGATTAAGTTACAATTAAATATTTAATTTGATTGACAGCCCTAATATTATTATTATGTGAGGTTCAGTTACCAACGTAGCACTAAAACAGGTAGCAGTAATAACTACTTTTTACTTAAGTACATGTCTGAGCCAAAACTTCTTTATTTTCTCTTGAGTAAAAAATAATAATCAGTACTTCAACTTTTACCAGAGTATTTTAAAACATGAGCATCTGTACTTCTACTTAAGTAAAGGATGTGTGTACTTTTGCCACCTCTGTTCAAACCAGACCGAATAATTTCTTCATGAGGAGGTGATTATCATTCAAACCAATTATTAATCTACTACAATTACTATAAAAAGCCACTTATGACTTGTGAGGTAGCCAAGTAATGAACCAACAGCAGAATCTACAGTCACTGTACATTATACAATATCAATTAAGTAATCACTTCACAGATTCATTATGGAGTAGAAATTTTATTTCCTTCTGATAACAGTGATTTACTAATAGATAGATAGATAGATAGATAGATAGATAGATAGATAGATAGATAGATAGATAGATAGATAGATAGACTTACTGGCAGTTATACAGACAGACAGACTATATATCGATCTATCTATTAGGAAATCTATCTATCTATCTATCTATCTATCTATCTATCTATCTATTAGGAAATCTATCTATCTATCTATCTATCTATATATATATATATATTAGGAAATCTATCTATCTATCTATCTATCTATCTATCTATCTATCTATCTATCTATTAGCAAATAAATCTGTCTGTCTGTCTGTCTGTCTATTCAGCTTTGCTCCAATAACCAAACGTTCTACTCTTTTTTCAGAAGTCACCCTCGGCCGAGTTGGTATCTTCCGCTCGTGTGTAATGATTATTCATGGACGATACCATGTTCGTAATGTAGGAGGGGGGGTTCGTCAGAGCAGTCCGATGCTGGTCGCTCGTTACTGTTACTGTTACGCATCCCGGCGCTCAGGGCGCACAGCAGAGGCGCACAGGAGACCCGCAGCTCGCACAGCGCTATGTGAACCACAGGCTGTTCTCTTCCACACACACACACACTCACACAGGATTATTTCAGCGGATTGTTCAGTTTATTGAGTGGAGGTAAGTTTGATTTTGTGCGTTTGATTGGATCGATATCGGAAATGAATGCTCTGCACACACACAGTGTAAATGTTCTCTCACTCCACTGAGGCTGAAAACTTATCCTGCACTTTGTCCTAAAAGCCTTAGAACAAACAAACACCCCAGAGTGAAACACGACCTGTTTTTATTCTAAGGAAATTCCCAGTGCGCACTGAAATATCACTTCATTTTGCATATAATCTGAAACAGCGCACTGAACAGAAGATGTGTGTGTGTGTGTGTGTGTGTGTGTGTGTGTTGGTGGGTGGGTGTTTATATATCATTTCTAATAATCTAATATATCAGATTGTTTATCAGATCTCATAGTGAACTGGTGAAAAAAAAATCAGATGTAGGGCCCCATAATAATTGACTTATAATGTGTATAAGTTATACACATTATAAGTCAATAATAATAATAATAATAATAACAATAATAATTGACATAATGTGTATGTTATTCATCATTGACTCAGCATGTTCATTATATGTTCATTATTATGTCTAATATCTGAGTGTCATTGGATACGATTCTTTTATTTAGTGTTTGTCCACTACATTGTTGGTTCATCCTTATGAGAATAATTCAAGCCTGTCTCCTGGACAGACAACACAAACAAGGACCAGTTTTTATTTTCAGCTGCTGCCAAGGACAAACCAGCAGTTCATCACTTAAAACCTAGAGCTTTGCATTCAACATTAGTCATTATGGATGAAACAGCTAGAACGGGATATGAAGTGTGTGCTGGGTTCTGAGTGTACTGTACACTTTGGGGATTTGAATCGCAGGAGATGTTGAAATACTTCTGATTACAGATGAATAAGGTACGTTTCAGGATCACGGTGTGGAAGGTATCTAAGACTGTTACTCTCCCTGTTTGTGTGTTTCAGATTTTTGTTAGCAATTTTTTATGAAATAATAAATAAATATATAGGATTGTCAAGTCAAGTTTATTTCTATAACGCTTTTCACAACAGACATTGTCTCAAAGCAGCTTTACAGAAATTAACAGTGAAGGTAAATGGTGTGTTTGTTCCTGATGAGCAGCCGTGATGACTGTGGCAAGGAAAAACTCCCTTAGATGTTATGAGGAAGAAACCTTGAGAGGAACCAGACTCAAAAGGGGAACCCATCCTTATTTGGGTGACATGTGGCTGGATAACTCTGTATCTTCTGTATCTTGTTATTCTTCAATGGAAAACCACGCAGCCATTCCATTAGTATACTTTTTAGTTTTTTGGACATCAGTTTTCACGATTGTTTCGATCCTTAGACTTTTTTGTACAGCCAAAAAACGCAATTTAGACATGTTTATTGATCTTACAATAGAAAAGCTCATAAAACCTTCTTACAGAATAAATAAATGCTTAATTAAATCATTAAATAAATTTATACATAAATAATTAAATCATTCTGGAGGCTGAATCTGAAAATGTAGAGGTGTGGTGCTGTTGTGTGGCAGACAGGTTGCCAGGTCTTTGTGAGACTTTATTAAAACCTGCTCAAATCCCTCATCTCTTTCTCCCTTCTTTTTTTTTCTTTCATTCTTCACGTACTTTGCTATACTTAGCTGATATTATAGAACATCCCTTTAAGCACATGATTGTTTACTGACAGTGCGTATAATCCTACTAAACATGCACCGGAGATCCCGGTGTGGGTGTGGGATGTGCTGGGGTATCTGAAAGCAACAAGCCAGCCCTGAAATGTGATCTTTTCGCTGGAGTGCAGAGGCCGAAGGTTAAAGGTGGTGAGAAGAATGAGTTAGGGTTATCTTCCCAGTCCTATAAGTCTCTTACTGGCCATTGAGCCGCTGGCTAGACCACGGCACAGCAGATTAAAGCTCTACCCAAACATTGTTATCTGGACCTGACCTTTAACCTGTTGCTCTGGGCCATGTGAAAAGTAGGAATGGGTAAAAGCATTGATTTTTTTTTTTTTTTTTTTGATCTTTTGACAACTTGTATTGTGATACTAAGTGTAATTTTTGTATTTTAAATGTACCCATTTGTGTGTATTGGTTGGGGCACTGACATATAGAAGGCAATACTGTTTATTTATTTATTTTTTTATTTAAGACTCCTATTCCCAGCTTTTCCACAAATCAGGCCTCTGTGTTTTTTCTGTTGTTAGTCTGGAGCAGAGAATGCCGAGAATTAGGCAGACCACCCCCCACAAACCAATCACACCATTCTTCTAGAGACTAAAATTCTTTTAAGACTGACCTCCCCCTCTTTGCACTTTTGTAGCCAGTGAAAGTTCCCGATTGGGAAAAAGCCAGATTCAGGTGATGCTACTTTGTGGTTTTGAAGGTTTTATTGGGAAATTAAAATCTTTACAAGGAAGATTATTTCACAGTTGGTTCGAATTACTTCACTGTGATAGTATAATCGACAGAAAAAGTGTCAATCAAAATGTAAATTGTAAAACCGCTGCGTTAACATTTGCATGTAGATTTTGTATATATACAGAATGTTACCTTGTTAATGTACAAATGCGCTTATATGGGAGCTTTAGGTCCTGATCTTTATTTCAAAAGAATGTCTAAGAGAGAAAGCGGGGGGAGAGGGAGAGAGAGGGATCACAGTCTTTGAGAACAGGAGGTCATAAATACAGCCACAATGGTGGGGTTCAGTGGCCTGGGAGGAGCAGAGGGGAGATGAAAGGCCTCATCACCCCCATGTAAGGAAGATGTGCCGGGGAGGTCAGGGCTGGTGGGGGGACATCCTCCATCCTATCAACACTTCCTCCATTATCTCTATTTGCATCTCTTTATTTCACAGACGGTGCCCATCAGGAAGGCTTGAAAAGTCTGGACAGTGGTCTGCAGACAGACAACAGAAAAAATAGGATTTTATAGATGGCCGGGGGATAAATGAAAATCCAGGAGCTGGACGTTTTCCTGTTAATTTCTTCTAGTTGGGAAAGTTATTCACTGGCAATGGGAACATTTGATGTTCACTAGAAAGAAAGAGTTATTTTTGGGTTCTCTGTACAGCTCTAAAATTGAACATTGTAGGCAGGACTAGTTTTACTGATGAAGCAGAGATTAACATGTTTAGCATATGACAGATTTTAAGCCAAAAACTCAGATAAAACTCCAAAACACAAATACAAGTAAATATCATATGGGAGGGTTTTTTTGTTTGTTTTTAAGTTGTTTTTTTTTTGGCGGCTGCATTATTGTGTACCTGCATAAAAAAATCTTCATGTGCAGTCCATTGTTTTGAATATACGGTATATTTTTTTATTTTTTTGCAATACTTCTACATACATGTTGCAGGACAGGAACATGAGTTTATTTTGATGTTGGGTATTTATCTTACATTTGTGTTATTCATACAACTGTGCAGCAGAGTGGTTAAGTGGTCTTTTTTTTGTAAACTATATCAATTTGGGTTTATTAACAGCAAAGAAAAGATAACGAATAAAGAAGTGGTCGATGTTGTGACTGTTATTTGCCTGGCTGTAGGCAGTTAGATTCGCTGCAGCCACCTCTGACATTAACTGTTGTTTACCGTAGGAAAGATCATGCTGTTCTCTCTTTCTCTCTCTCTCTCTCTCTCTCTCTCTCTCTCTCTCTCTATTCATCCCTCTCTCTCTCTCTATTCATCCCTCTCTCTCTCTCTCTCTCTCTCTCTCTCACCCCTCCCTTTCTCTCATTCAGGTCAGAACGACCTGACATTTAGTCAGGATTGCTTCATTGGACACCATGACCAAATTCACTGCTTCTGTTGATCTCTCAAGAGGAAGTTAAGCTCCTGCAGGCGAAGTCCTGACAAAAATACGCTTTTCAAATGGCCGAGCAAATAGCAGAGATGCTTTAAACCAATTCCCTGCCTGTGATAACTCATCAGAAATGCATCATATTTATTAGGCAGAGAGGCAGAGAAAGAGGCAGGCTGACTCATCTTTTGCAGGCCGACGATGCTTTTTCGAATTGATTATTCCATTCTTATATCTTTTGTATCTTTAAATAAACTTTTGCAAGGGACCATGCATTTACAAAGATCCAGAATACTTAACGCTTTTCCCATGTGCGGTTGGGATAGATTGTAAATTGAGGATAAAAACAAGATACGCGCATTGTATTACATGCAAAGTCGAGGAGAGGTTAATATGCAAATGCAATTTTGTGTGTGTGTGTGTGTGTGTGTGTGTGTGTCAGAAAAGTTAAAAAGACATTTTCTTAAATATAGCACCAACATTAGGCACTGAGATGAGTTTGGAATGTCCAGAGAACACAATATGAATAAATTACAAGTGTAGACATTGGTGTGTTTCTAAATAATTGTATATCATATATGTGCATGTATATGTAAAGTGCCACTAGATACTGTTACCATCATACTTCATGGTTGGGATTCGGGAATGTAGAGCTTGGTTTTCTCGAAACATAAAGCCTTTCATTTACACCAAAATGCAGAGTTTGGATTCATCTCTCCACAGAGCATTCCTTCATTAGGCTTCTGGCATGTCCATGTGATATACTAAAGTAATCGATGAATGTATTTCAGGTTTTAGAAATCCCTTAGACAAAGAAATTCTAGACCACTGTCTGTATCAAACTCTGCACAGAGTCCACATATAGGTGTGGTATATCAAGTAGACCATTCATCAGCTTTCACAAATGAAATGCATGCACTCTGAGGATTAATTATCTCCTACAATCGTTTTATGCTGCTGTGAATGGCATTTCAGATGTAAAGTCCATGGAACCTTTTTTTGTGGGTGTTTGAAAAGTTCCTCTATGGAAAAAGAGGATTGATATATATATATGTATAGTGATGTAGTCACAAAATGTAATCTATTGATTAGTGTTCAAAGACACAAATGTCCCTCTGTTTTTGTGTCACTGGGGACGACTTTCTATGTAATTTATTTTAGTAGGAAGTATTTTAGTAGTTTGCCTTTGCCAAAGTTTTCTTTCTGCCACTGGATACCAGAGATGCTGTATTTTTTTTTTCTCACTTGGTATTGATTTTTTAATCATCAAACACCATTACTTAATATTTAAGCACTAGATTTTATCCTTGTAAGCCATTCAATGTTATAAACCGTCAGTTGTTCCTTCCAGTCAAAATACAAAATACAAAAACCATCTACACCTAACCCTAACAGTAGATTTTCTGTCTTATTATCTGATAAAAAGGAAGAAGAAAAAAAAGATTACTTTTGGCAAGAAACTCGTGTCCATAAACACGAATCAATAGAATAAAGTTTGTGACTATATCGCAAAATGCCGTGAGACTGTGTTGAAATGTGTGGTGGTGTCTGGAGGGAAGGACATGGAGAAAAGATGGATGATGACCCCACTGTGTGGTCATCATCCAGAAGATGTGTTAATTGTGAATTATCTATTGAATATTTTTAACCTCGTTTTATTTTCTGGACTATTTCTCCATACTGGAGTCTTTTAGGCAGCTACAAGCTGAAGCCATATTTGTAACCATAGAGATCTTAAAGTAATAGTAAAAAAAAACTTCAAGTTTTGTATCATTCAAGTCTAGCTTACATTGTCATTCAACCCCATTCCAATTAATTACCATTCGGTAAAAGTGATAATAAAGTGAATAAAGTGAAAATAAACGCTCTCTACACCCCTGTTTATCATATGTTGCTTTTGAAAAATACATTCTGTTCTAAACTTAGCTCTCACACTGTCGAATATTTAATTATCAGCCTATCGCTTTCATCTCTTCTTTCTTTCTTTTTGATTTGGTCAGGAAATGTTCTCTTGCACTGTTCTGGCTCACACTTCATGTTTATTTTCAGCTTCTTTTTTTTAAGAGATGGGAAACTCATATGCAGGCCAGCTGCGCACCACACGTTTCGAAGAGGTCCTGCACTATTCCATTGAGGCGTCCCTGCGCTCCAACAGCGTAGTGCCCAGACCAGTGTTCTCTCAGCTGTATCTAGAACCAGAGCAGAGGCCCACCTCTCAAGAAGGTAAAGGTCTCTTTATGCATTAGAAAAGGTTGCTTGCTCCAATCTTTACGTGAGACCAATTACGGACTGGAATGATGGAGCTGAGACTGTCAGAGTCGAAATTTACAGGGCATGAAGAAAACCTTAGGGTTTATATCATTGTGTATTGTTTTCCAGGGGCAGAATGGTACATTTCTTTTTTGTGTAGAGATTTTTCAGGCGCTACAATAGATACATTTACAGATAGTGGAATTGTGTTACAACCATAGTGCCCATAAGGTGGATAAAGGTGCAAACTGGAGTAAACCGGAGATCCCAAATTAAACCCAGATTAAACGTTCGGTATTAAAACCAAATGGCTCATGGAAATATTTCACAACATGTAGTTTATACCAAATACTCACAGCTTTTTTTTTTTTATTATAGTTTATTGCCCAGTTGCTTATTATCACCCTCCTGGCAAACCCTACTACATGACCACTGTGAATGTTGGTTTTACGATCAGAGTGACTTTTCTGACCTGCTTCACATTCACATGATGCCTATTAAAGTATTAATGAGTACAACACATCATTAATACAGCAACATCAGTAGAGAAGACATGTTCTTTTAAACATGCATGAAAGCTATATATTATATTCACCCAAAGTAAATTATCACATATTAAACCCCATTGATGTTATGCCATATGTTGTGTAACTTCACAAAAGTATATGTTTCTTCACCAGGTCAAATGGAAAATGGGGAAGATGAGGATGAGGATGGCTCAGAGTCCAACAGTCCTCCTATTCCATATCAGATGAAGCCTGCTCCAGAAGGTTCCTGCACTACTGATGGTAAGAGCACCAGCACTCTATGGAATAATTTGCCCTTGAGCCAAAAGAGAGGAATCAAAGAAACACAACAATCATCACAGTGTGTCACGACTCTCATATGAGAATGTGAAAACAAGCCTGACTGTACAGTGTTTTACGGAAAATATAAAATATATCCAGAGGACAGTGTGTTTTTGAAATATAATTTTGCAGTGCAATATGTGACAACTCAGTACATTCGAATAGTGTATGAAGAGTATATTTATTCAATAAAGCTCCATATCCACTGTTTTGCTATCAGGATTCTGTCAAGCAGGCAAAGACCTGCGATTGACCTCAATGCCTACTGAAAATCTGGACGTGGCACCAGGATTTCTGCTGGTCGGGGCCAAATCTCCCAGTATTCCTGGCCACATACTGGTGTGTGCAGTGGATCGACGTTTTCTCCCGGATGAACAAGGACGCAATGCACTTTTAGGTAGGTTAGTGGTCAAAATGCAGCTCGTTACTTTATTTCTGGGGTTCTTGGTGTCATTGCTGGAAATGTCTCAGTAATGTGAGAATTCTAGCAGTATAAAAACATTTCACCTATGAAAATATATATATATAATGTGACATGATCAAGTAGCCTGGTCAGATTTTTCAGACCGATTTTCATTGACTCACTGCTCACAATCATGTAGCTGTTAAATATATTTTGCAGTATAAATGTGGAGAGATTGAATAAGAGAGGGAGTGCAGTTTAGATACAAGCCCAGGCATCTGAGTCAGGGCACCATAGCCAAGTGCATTTAGACCTGTGCTTTAAAAAAATAAAATACATTAGAAGCCATTCAGGTACGATTTTTGTCAACTGTAAATCGACTCAGCTCTCTTGATCTCCGTGGAAACTCGGCTTGATTTGGTTTGATACGCATCAAAATATTCCAATTTGGTCGACACGAGAGATTGATAAATGTATTTGCAATAATATCATTTCTACTTGGCATTCAGGCTTCTCAGGGAACTGCATGGGCTGCGGTGAGAAAGGATTCCGCTACTTCACCGAGTTCTCAAACCACATCAACCTGAAGCTTACCACGCAGCCCAAGAAACAGAAGCACTTAAAATATCATCTTCTCCGCAATGCACAGGGGGTGCTGGTCAAGGGTCCACTCATCTGCTGGAAAGGAATAGGTAAACCATTCACAAGCATGTAGAGTAGAATTATTGTCAGGTGAAAAAAGGATAGAAGCTATAGCCTTACTGTTATGTTTCAAATCCAGGACCTGGCTTTTAGAATAGCAGGTCTTAACTCACCTGGAGCAAGGAGAGATTAGCTTCAAGTCTGATCTCTTTTTATTAGTCAAAAAAGCTTTTTTTTTTCCTGCTTGGTTTATGGTTTGTTTTGGCAAAATAATCGAAGAATCACCTTTTACAAATTAAAGTGCATTAACAAAAATTAATATACAGTGGAACCCCCCGATGTAGGAGATGAATTCGTTCCTGAAAACTGCTCGTGTCCTCATATGCTTGTACTCGCATGTTAACTTTCCCATAAGAATACATTTAAAAGCAATTAATCCGTTCCCAGACCTCAGGCGGTTGCTTATTTCAGCCCTTAAAAAAAATGTTGCCTCATTTAACACAGCAAATATACTTGTAACAAAGTATAAGCATAAAAAGTAATACATTATAATACAAATTATATAAATAACTATAAATAAATTATAAAATGTAATGATAAATTAACTTTAGAGTACTGTACTGTACTTACATGGTGTCGTAGTGGTTGATGGTGAGGGTGAAATGATGTGGGGGATAAACATAAAAAGTACTACAAACGGTTTGGCAAACCTTTCTTCATGTATGTTCCAGGCAGCCATATAAGCCGCTTCTGTTCCAACCAGGAAGTGTCATTTAATAGCTTTCTCTGCTGGGCCACTCACATACTTGGTTATTCTTTTTGCAAATGTCTTTCCAGCCCTATCACTACACTTCTTTGGACCCATGATGCTACAGTGAAATAAAATAAAAACAGACAAAAAGCACAATATACACACAAGAGAACGATGAGAACGCACTCAGAACAATGTCTATTAAGCGACCGAGCATAAAGCGTGGGGACGGAGGTGACGAGCGGCGAGCAGAATGCGTGACCTTATCTGATCTTCCCGAAATATGCTCGTATTCCTACAAAGATTTTTACTAGTAAAACCGCTTATACACTGATACTCCGGGGTTGAACCAGTGATTTGCTCATATCTGTGAGTTAATGCTGTGTCTACAGATTTAAATATATGTTTCTGTATATATTTTGATGATGGTGAATGAAACAATTAATCGGGATTTGCTGAAATAGTTGCATTTGAAGGATTATGAAATAGTAATGAGTGTTGGTAGGTGTAGTACCAGGTTTTTGATATCTGTGTGTAGATAGCCGCATTAGACAGACCTCCTCACACGTCTCTGGGGGCCTAGAGGAGCAGACGTCCGGTCCTGTAACTAGCAACACGCTGCCTAATTCAGGACATGCAGGTCTAAGCACAGCCAACTGCACAGGTATAGTGATTCATTTAGTAAAGTACTGAGATTGTATTAATGGATCCTGTTGGTTTAATGTTGGGTTGATTTGGACTGCTCTACAGATCTAAACACACATCTCCAGATATCTGAAACCTCTCCTCCAATGATCAATGGCAACCACGTTCCAGCATCCCAGCAGCCTCTGCACCAGCCAGGCCTGGTCACCAACGGCCCAGGAAGATCCACAGGTAAAGGTACTTTAATGCTAAACTAAAAGGTTTTTCCATGTGCCAGGGAAAGTACCACCAACAGCTATTTATGAGCCTATCAGGAGTGAGTAATGGGAGTGGGGTGGGGATGGGGGTTTCACTTCCCATAACACCTCCATGAAAGAGATTCCCCTACCCTAAAATACTTTAGGAAGAACCTCAGCTGTATTGTCTAGTCCTTTTGCTCCTGTGCTTTTGTATCAGCAACATGTGGCGTAATAAAAGGTCTTCCCTCTCAGTGTAACACCTCCATAAATACTGCGGTTTGTCCTTTATACTTGGTGTTTTGAACTCAACATGTCTATAAAATGCAAATATTCTTTTGTGACATGTGTATTCGAGTGCAGTTTAACAAACAGTATCTTCACATTTGTGACCCCGAAACAATGGAGGAGCTCACGCACACACACAAATACGCATTTTGGCTAATTAACATACAATTAATAGAAGTGCTTCCTGTCAGCCATATATTGTCATTTCCAAATACGAATGTCGTGATTGATCACATGATGTCTAAAAATGATGAGACTGCACAAGAATAAAATGTTCACTCTCCACTTCAAGGATCTATGGCAAACACAGGACCACCCAAAAAGAGACACAAGGGCTGGTCCCCGGAATCCGCAGGACACACTGAAGTAAGCAGTAGACCTGTGGCCTCCAACCCAGTCAATGGCACGAAATCAGGTACAAACCCATTTAATTCTATTCTCCCAACCAGATGCCTAAAAGGTTCAAACATGTTTTAAGCCTATTGTTTAGGCTTAATGACTCTGTTGCACTCAGAAAAGCTCCTGTTGGGTATAGTTGTATTTTTTAGAGCTCTTTGTGTCTCATTAGATCTAGAATACAGTGTCCCCAGTTAATGGGTCACCTGGAAAGGAAAGCACACCATGGAAACAAAAAGAAATCAAAACACTTAAATATAGAAACGCTTAGGGATTGAAACTTGAGTTAAAAAGAAAAGAGTGCGCTTTTAGAAGTTTGTGCTCCTGTCATTATTAGATTGTTAATCCAGTAATCCATTTTTGTCAATTGTATGCTATTAAACTAAAAATATGCTATTGTTGCATTGCATCTGCGGCAGACATTGGAACGGCTGTGTCTCAAGGGTCTTCACCCTCTATTCTCCCAGAGGAGTCTGTTGCAGTGCCTAATAATCTTCTACAGACCTGTGGATTGCAGCCAGTTATCTTTAAAGGTGAGAGTGTCTTCACAAAAACATAAAAACATGAATGTGGTATAAGGGAGATGTTCTCTGCTTTTACAAAAACGGTATGTGCAATGTTTATGTAGGGCACGGGGATCTGCCGCGTCTGTGTGGAAACACAAGCGAAGTGTTGGTGAACGGGTGGCTGCAGGCATGCTACAGAAGTTCCCAGAAACTCCCACGTGTTTATGAGCAGTATGGAGCCACCTCCATCCAGCCGCTCTCCACTGAGATGCAGGTCCTGCTGACTGTCTACTATCTGGTACAGCTGGGTAAGAGAGAAATCACTTTTTGAAAGCATGTAATAAATGTATATTAGGGATGTGCATCTCCATAAATGAGGCCGAAGCGATTCGCATCTCGATGCGTAGTCAACGATGCGATACATTAAAGATTCATGTAAAGTAGCTACTAATAGAATGGAATACCTGATGCAACCTATAACGATGCAGTGCAATGCCATTTCGATTCAATTCAACACAAAGCGATTCAATGTAATGGAAAAAAATATGATGCAATTACCATTGAATCATAATTCAATATGGTACAGACAGTTTGTTATTATTTGTTTAGTTCTGACAGACAGCAAATCATAAATTTACTTCACAGTCAGGTCTTTGTAGGTCAAAAAAATCAAAATAAATAAAGCCAGGAAAACCGTCTTTTCCTGTTCTGTCTCTAGAAAGATGCAGCTCTACCTCTGCCATGTTAATCTATATCCTATGTGACTTTTTTTGTTACTGATGCAAATATGTTAGTTATGAGTGCATCATGATTTAAATGCTAACTTGCATCCAATGCACACTTAATACAGATGCATTTATATATATGTTGTGCAGTGTATAATCATGTGTCTGATCTTAGGCCCAGACCAGATACCCCTGATGGAAGATCTGGAGCAGATTCTTATGCGTTCTTGGCGTGAGTCACACCTGACAGAAATTCGTCAGTACCAGCAAAGTCATGCCCAGTTTCCTGCCCCACTGCCTGGCCTGGCACAGCCCCTAACTCCCTCTCAGCTTCCTTGGCTGGCCAAGCTAGCCACTAGCTCCTCTGGTGACGCCGTTCTAGTGTTGGATACAGCACCCTCACTGTCCGAGGCACTGGCAGACATCTTCCGGAGGCTAATGGAGGGCAAGCTTAGTCACACACATTTTGTGGTGATCATTTGCATGGGCAGGAGCCAAGATACTGAGTCTTGCATAGTGGTCACAGGTAATTGGTTGATCTGCATTACACATATCTTTACTGAGATGATCTAGGTATAAAGTCACTTCCAATGACTTCCCAAGTGTAGTGGGGTTTCTTTTGTCTCTCATATAAATCCTACCTGACTGGCCTCATTAATTAATAGCACAGTCCTTTAGGGCTTTCTACATGCCAGGGAAAACCTAATTATGTCCTCCTCCAGATCCCCTTAAGACTTATACACTGAGATTCACTGTCTTGAAAAAAATTGCCTTCATCATAGATAAATCATAGAAAAAGTTTCTAAAGCACTGTTGACTGTAACCCCTTGACTGGTTACCCTAAAGAATAGCATATATGTATACTGTTTATAGTACATAGTATTATACAATACAAAGGTGATAGTAAGCTGTACATTAATGTTTCTCAACAGGGAAGCACCAGGCACGGGCACTTGCCGAGAGCATGCTCTCCCCAAGCGAATGTGTAAAAGAAATTAGTCAGGAGCTTTCCTCTGGAATGAGTGCTGAATTAGATGCCTATGTTAGCTCCCTCGGTCCAGGTAAGGATGCTTTGATTATTTTAATGCCTACTTATTTGCCTAAATCAAAACAATAAATCTAGAGTCTAGACAATAAGTTTAGAGTCTAGACAATGAGTCTAGACAATGAGTCTATAGTCTAGACAAAAAGTCTAGAGAAAAAAGTTGTCGACATGTCTTTTTGTGTGGCCAATGGCTTCATGCAGATGGAAATGTAGAGAGTTTGCTGGAGAAAGTCAACGCAGAGACGTACAACCCCTCAGCTCAGGCACCTGGAAAGGAAACCCTTTCAGAAGCCATGTGCACAGGTGAAACACGTGTGATTAAGTTGCCTTAACATATTATAGGTGGAACCAATTCATTGAACGATCTCCCTTCACAGAATATCGGGTTCAGTGGCACGAGATTCGACCCATTCAGCTAGCAGTGGCACGAAAGCTGTTGTCCCATGTGTGTGCCATTGCTGACTCCAGCACCCACAACTTGGATCTTGGCTCTTTTGACAAGGTTGAGTTCTTAATCTGTGTGCCTCCTTCAGAGGTGACTTTCCAGCAAGTGGTTCTTCACCTGTGGAACTCAGGTAGGCTAAAAGAGTTCTCATTCCTACCTGCATATACACTTTAAATTACGTTGATTTCAATTTATTGATAGTTGATAGCATTTGTAAGACCTTGTCTTACATGTTCTCTGTTGTTATTTATGCAAGGGGTCCTTCAAGAATTAGGCATGGACCAGGACTGTTTGTCCACGAAGGACGCTGAGCAGTACGTGATCAAATTAGATCAGGCTGCTGCCTCTAAGATCAACGGTCTGATTCAGAAATCTAAGCTGAACCCGTATACTCTTTTTATACTGGTGCACGATCATGCCCATTGGGACGTCAGCAGGTAATGGTGCTTTTCTATCTGCTTTTTTCCAATTCTCGTTTACGTCATTAAAAACTCTTTCGATCTGTATTTTGCAGTGAGCAGACTGGGAGGGGGGGTGGCTTGTCCGGCTTAGGACTGGTGGACAGTCTGCTGAACTGCAGGCATATTCAAGAGGCACCCAATGTCCTGATTCTTCATGTGACTTCCTTCCCTTTTGCCCTGCAGACCCAATATACACGTATCAGCCCCTATAATGAAATCCATTGGCCATCAGCATTCAACAATGTAAGAACGACAACACTGTTTGGCCAAAACTATACACCCATATGCCTGGAATGTTTTTTACTGGAGCTGAAACATGAAAAAAGATATGATCCACCATGGCAAAGACCACAGGCCTTGACCTCAACTTGATTGAAGCCTCTGAAATGCAGAATGTGACGGTGCACCATTCCTTGTCACGTGACGTCAGTGCCTGGCGTCGCATGACATCAGTGGCTGACCTTATTCATTCTCTTGTAGATGAATGAGAATGAATTCCTTGTACATTACCATCTACATACGGAAACCCTCCAATGAGAGTGGAGCCTGTTAATGGGGCACCTACTTTGTAATGGGATATTCAGAAAGCATACTTTATGCGTGTACTGGGCAGGTGTCCGAATACATTTGCTTATATATTATATAAGGAAGCATTTAAAAAAAATTATAAATAAATACTCTAGTAAGTTGTGCTGTATGTTTTTGCATAGGATGTGGATCTGTACCAGGAAAAAACTAAATACTTTGGCGTGTCTGAGCTGCTGGAATCCACTCGCTCAGGAAGCGGTTTGCCTCTGCTGCGCTTTGACAGTTCCTTCGAGAGCATGGTCACTGCCCTGGAAGAAAGGTAACAAACAGCAGTGCTTTTATTCACCAACAATGTCAGATTGAATTAATCATTCTTATTGGCTGATGCAACAGCTTCATTGTCACGTATTTAAAGCTACACTGTTGATTCTGAAGGCAGATTTCTATGATCCTGAAATCACATGATGGCTGAAATCTGATTGGATAAAAAAAACTAACATAAACATACACTACTGGATGCAGTGTAACCGGGAGAAAAGCTATGAATGGAAGAGAATAGACAATTGGAAATATTTTTTTATAAATTCTAATTGTATTTAAAACAGCAGAGAAGGTCTTGCTGGCCCTGTCGGCCCATCACTGGCACATTGACATACTTTATTATACAAAGCCATTTTGTGTGTCAGGTTTAAACGATGTTCCTTTTATAATCACAAATATCATGATTTTATTTTAGAAATGTAGTTCTCCTTTAGTAAATGTGATATTAAAATTCTAGGCTTTTATCTCTTTTTTCACTCATACTAATTCTTTATTTCCTTTTTCAGGTTTCCAAAACTGCACAGCTCTGTAATCCGTACTCAGGTGCTTCTCCAGCACTATTCTGTGGCTTTGTTAGCTGCTGCCAGAGGTCAGGTCCAGTTGCAGAAACACACCTCTGTTGAAACGCTGGAGATAGTTCAGTGTCTGCTGGGGTCGACACAACGCTGCTCAAGCCACCATGGCTACATGCTCCTACTGCGTATACCTTTTCCATGTCTGGCAGCACTGGCACATCAGCGCCTGTGTCACATCCGTGATCGCCTGGGCCTCCACGAGCACTTTGAAATTGTGCTGGGAGACCCCACGTCAGGGATCATTGTGGGCAAGCACTTCCTGAGCCAGCTAAGGGTATCTATACATGTACTGTGAATAGTAATTAGTTTTCTGTATTTGATGGTTTGATGGACAGATGCTGATCATGCATGGGTTACATGTGTGTAGGTATGGCTAAAGATCCAGGACCCAGACTGGACCCCTCGCACATACCTAGATTTAGAGGCTTTGCCTTGCATCCTCATCTTTACTGGTATGGATCCAATGGGAGAGTCATTGCCAAGGTACATAACCTTAATCTGTCTGATTTAGGGGAAGAATCATTCCAATAACACTATTCGTATTGCTTGGCATGTTTATACATCACAACTGGATCATGAAAGGAAAGGATAATGTTTACATAGTACATATATTAGCATATATTAGCCATCCATTTTACACCTAGGCCTTTAATGGTGTCCTCCCTGAATCAATCCACCTCAAAATACCATCATTATGATCCCACAGCTATAGAAACCATCAATATTATACAGAAATGCAGTAAAACAGAGCGCAGCATCACAGACAGGTATCTTGTGCAGAGAGAGAGAGTAAATGCCATTAATAAAGCAGGAAACACATTTACCACAATTTAATTTAAGTCTCCTATCACTGCAGCTACAACTGTACCACCATCTCTAGCAGAAGCATCAATATTAACATCATAAATTGACAGTTCACAGACAAAGGCAATAGTGTGGTTTTGTGCAAATTCTACAGGGAAAATATTCAACCGTATAAATGGTTATTGAAAAAGCTTACTGTTTTGGCCGACCATTCCTAACGACGTCCAGGTTTTCTTGAAAATACGTCTTGAAAATGGCTTTGTAAATGTATCTGAGACCAAAACAAGTTCTCCTACTGTAAATGTGGGATAAAAATTCTCAGCTACTGGATTGTCTGGGTTGCTCATTTTCTTCCCTTTTTTCATTTTGGGCTTCTCAGGTCTTTGAAGTACTGTGATGAGCGTGTAATAAGCTGCTGCGCTCTGCAGCGCACAGCTCTGGAGCAGGAACTCGGTCTGGCTGCGTATTTGGTGCGTGTCGAGGAGCAGAGAAAGCATGGGCCGAGAGCGTCTAGCGAGCCGTCTGAGAGCGATCCTGATAAACTCAGCAGCACCGACAACGAGGAAGAAGAGTCTGTAGCAGATGGTCAGTTAATTGGCCTGCCTGAGCAGCACATTCTTTCAAAACATTCTTTCTGGTTTGGAACAAACCTAGAAAGTGCTATAATATTCACTTTAAATGTAGCTGAAGGATTTGGAGTAGAGCTCAAGCATCTGAACTCATGTGACATGATTTATCAGATCCCAATTTTCTGCAAGGTCAAGGTCAAGTCCAAACAGCCTGATGGACCAGTCAAGTTTTAACCACTTATAAATTAAAAGGAACGACTAATTTTACAAAATTTGGTCGAGGGATGATATTTAATTTTTGAAATGTAGTGAAGTAAAAGAAAAAGTCATCCCTAATAGAAACAAATTCAGTAAAGAACAGATATGTGAAAAAGCTACTGAAGTACAGTTATGAATTACATTTACTTCTTAACTGTCCACCACTGCATACCTTCTAGACAACTTGTAATTTTTTTGAAGACCGTTGTTTGTAATAGCATGTTTCTAACGTGCATCCTCTCCTGCTCCTTCCTGCAGTAAGTAGTGCCGTCCCCGGCCAGGATACCTCCCAGCAAACCCAGGACGAATTGTCTCCTAGCAAACCGAGCCGCTCGTCAAAATCCACCTCTCCTGACTCCTTGTCATCGTCGCAGACCTCTTCACAGCGTTACTGCTGCGCATGGGCGCGCAACATGAACAGGCCACCGGTTGTTCTCCTCCCCAAAACTTTGTATGACCTGATCACCACTGTCGACGCCAGTGGCCTGCCCAAGCCAATGTCCTTCCTCCCACACCCGTGTGTAGAGTGGGTCACCGCTTTCAGGCCCCTTCTGAGCAAAATGATGACGTGCACAGAGCAGTCTTTGTACTACAGGCAGTGGACTGCCCCCAAACCTCAGCACATGGACAGCAGCAATTGGACAGAGGGACGCACGGACAACTTTCATCCTCGCAGGCTGCTTCTCAGTGGGCCACCTCAAGTAAGCAGGAGTGCTATATGATCAGGAATTAATAATATAATTGTATATCTAGTACAATATTATATATAATACATAATTATTAGTAGATGCACTATATTTTTATCATTCGAAAGTGACCAATAATTTGGTAACCACTGCTGCTACATGAATATGATATATCACAACACCACACTAGGGCGTGTCTTGAGAGTCAACATGGCAGAGGTAGAGCTGCATCTTCCTAGAGGAAAAACAATAAAAGAATGTCTGGTTTTATTTTATAATAATCGTATGATTTGCTATCTGTCTGAACCAAAGGAATAAAAATGTACCATATTGAATTGCATAGCATTGGATATTTTGTTCCATTGCATCCCACTGCATCGCAATAGGGGTAAATCGTATCGAATCGGTAGCTGCTTAATATGTGTCTTTAATGTTATGTATCATTGGGCCTCAGTTATTTAGATGCACTTATTCTTAATGCTAATCAGTGAGATGTGGATGTCACAATGGATGCTTGAAAAATATTATGGGGAAATTTTCTAAGCAGTAAACAGAACAATCAGGGTTCCCTGGTGGTCTAGTGGTTAGGATGCGGCACTCTCACCGCTGCGGCCCTGGTTCAATTACTGGTCAGGGAACCAACCCCAGCCATTAGGGTTGTAGTGCACTCTCAGTGCCAGTCCCAAGCCCGGATAAATGGGGAGGGTGGTGTTAGGAAGGGCGTCCAGCGTAAAAATGTGCCAAATCGAGCATGCAGATTATGAATGGTGACCCCTAATGGGAGAAGCTGAGGAAAGTTTAGTGAACCGAAAAATCCAATCTTCTGCAGGTTGGAAAAACTGGGGCATATCTGCAGTTCCTGGGCATACTCTCTCGAATGCTGATCCGGCTCATGGAGGTGGACATTTTTGATGAAGTGGACATCAACTACAGTGAGTAGATAACCTCATAGGATCTGAAATTTTGATGATTCTGAAAGCATATGTACATGGTGTGTAACGTCTCTACAGATTGCAAATCTGAGATGGTGAAGTATCATCCAGCTGTTGCATCATGGCCTAATGCTGACACCATAAGAGGGATGCCTTTTGACTTTACCATCCATGACCCCAAATACGAGGACATCAGTTCCATTTACTCCCCTGACTTTACTCCAAATGTGGAACGTAAGAAAAACAAGGCAGAATGTAGTCTGTCACCGTCATTTCTTTTTTTTTGTAGCCAAAGTACAGTGTCATATAGTGATTGTTTGATTCAGGAATCGCTTTCCTTTTTAAAAAAGGAAACCCCCGACGTCAGGAGGACGTGTACCTTCGTCGTCGTACAGCCCGGATAAAGCTTTCCAAGTACGCAGCATATAATACATACCATCACTGTGAGCAATGCCATCAGTACATGGGATTCAACCCTCGATACCAGGTAAGATCACCTGGTAATTAGCAACCAAATCAATATGTGGGCATTATGTTCCAATATTTTTAAATATTCTTGTTGTTTTTTTTTGTATGTGTGTGCAGCTGTGTGAGTCTACCCTGCATGCCTTTACCTTCTCCCATCTCCTGCTTGGGGAGGAAATACAGCTCTATTTCATAATCCCCAAATCCAAAGAGCATCACTTCGCCTTCAGCCAACCAGGAGGCCAGCTTGAGAGCATGAGACTGCCCCTTACTTCTGATTGGGTATGGATTATAATAAACAATCATTTTTAGCTGCTAATATCCACAAATCCATAACTACAAAATGTAAAAACATATAAGGAACGTAAAAAGAGTTTTATCTGTTTACAGAATCCCGATTGTATAAAGAGTCCGATATTTACACCCACCACGGGGCGGCATGAGCATGGCCTCTTTAACTTGTATCACGCCATGGACGGAGCCTCGCACCTGCACATCCTGGTCATCAAAGAATACGAGATGGCGGTTTATAAGAAATACTGGCCCAATCACATCATGCTGGTCCTGCCAACCATTTTCAATGGAACGGGAATAGGTAACCGAAGTTGCTTAATTTTCAAATGAAACGTCACCTCACAATACGAGCTGGTAGCTCAGTGGTTAAGGTGCTGAGTTTCTGACATGAAGGTCGGGAGTTCAAGAACCGGTATCGCCACACAGCCACTCTTGGGCTCTTATGTCGTATCATGGGTGACCCTGCACTCACACTTTCATCAAGCTGGGCTATGCGAAGAAAGAATTTTGCTGTATTGCATATGTAACAAATAAAGGCTATTCTATTTAAAATTTTAAAGTTGAAACTTTTACTGTTTTGTTTTTCTCTATCTCACAGGAGCAGCCCATTTCCTCATCAAAGAGTTGTCTTATCATAACCTGGAGCTGGAGCGCAGTCGAAGAGTGGAGCACGGAAGTCGTCCTCAGGACGTCTGGCCCTTCATCGTCCTGGCAGATGATTCCTGTGTCATGTGGAACAGTGTGGACATTGACCCTAAAAGGTGCTTTTATGGGTCCTCTACTATCTTATAAATATTAGCAAAATACTTATGTCTTAAAATGAAAGGTGCGCTAGTAAGGATCATTTAACTTTATTGGCCTTTATTAGTAGGAGTAGTATCATAGTGTAGTCAGTCTATTTGAGACCAAGTTCTCGAGGCTCAGCATCTTTCCAGATTTGCAGTAACTTCTAACTATATTGCACTACTATATTCCAATCATATTTATCATGTAAATACTGTATCATACAGACCTTTATATACACTATAAGGACAAAAGTATTGGAACACCTGACCTTCCCCGCCATATGTGCTTCTTTTCTCAACTGTTATTACAAAGCAGGAGGTTCGCAATTGTATAGGACGTCTTTGGACGCGGTACAATAAATTTTGCAATTACTTGAACTTGGAAACCCAAAACCTGTTCCAGCATGGCTATGCCCCCATGCACAAAGATGGTCTGGAGAGGAAGATCTTAAGCAGCCCGCTTTATAGCTCTGACCTCAATCCTACTGAACACTTTCGAGATGAATTGGAACACTTGACTGCACCCAAGGCCTACTCACTTCACCTAGATCAGTACCCGCCTTTACTAACACCCTTGTGGCTGATGAACACAAATGTACACAAGCACATTCCAAAATCTAGTGAACCAGAAGAGCGGAGGGAATTAGAAGAGCACTTCGAGACTAAATGTGGCACATACCATACATATGACCAGGTGCTCCTTTTGCCAATATAGTGCATGTACATATGTATGTCATGTTATTTAGGATTGTTATCTTCTTGACATGTCGTATCCTCTGCATAATCTTTGCAGTTACTTAGTACTGTGTTTTACTAAATGTACCATGTCATATTACCTCCTGCACCTTCTGTATATTAATCACTCTCACCCCTGGACATATGAACCCATACCCTCATTTACCACATCGCTATTTATTGCAAATAGGACAATTGTGCACTGGTTAGATGCTAACTGCATTTCATTGGCTCTGTACATATAAACAAAAACAATTGAATCTATGTTTCCCAAATCAGAGCAAGACTTGGATTAGTATAACCATTTATAACGTCTTTGATCTGGCTTGTTTAAGTTCTTGAGCGTGCCTATTTTTTTTTTTGCACTTTCAGTGGAACCGCCGGAGCAGAGAGGAACGTGTCACTAAAGCAGGTGCTGCAGCACATGGAGTCGTCCCCAGATATCACTCAGTATGGCCTGTGTGGTCTGAGGAAGTGGTCAAGCCATGGAGCAGGCCTTGGACGAAGGAGAGAGCCCTTCTCACGAGGACACCTACATGATTTCCTGCTTCTCAATGTCGATCTCACTCAGGATGTGCAGTACAATCAAAACCGGTGAGCTGCTGGGTTCCCTTTTGAGTCTGGGAGTTTTTCCCTCGCTCATTGGGAATAAGCTTAGAACGAACCAAACTTTCAGGCATTAAACACTACATTCTAACTTTATACTCTCTTTATCTTTGTACAGCTGCTTTGGGACAATATTGTTAAAATATCAAGAAATAATAAGGAAGCCTGGTTTTCTTCCATCTCTTCCTTCTCCAGATTTACGTGCGACGATGTAGACTTCAACCTTCGTGTCCACAGCGCTGGTCTTCTAATTTGCCGTTTTAACAACTTTAGCGTGATGAAGAAGCAGATCGCCATCGGAGGATATCGTACATTCATCATCAAGACCAAGGTCGGTACTGCAGTTTTTACTCTTTTTCTATTATTATTTTGAGGAAAAAAAAACAAAGGGCACTTAGCCCAATACATTTTATAGTTTGAAGGTTTATAATTTGAAATTCTTATATTTTTTTTAATTTCCTTTTCATTCATAATGGTTTAAAACTAACCAAAGAAACTAAAATAAAAATGCTACATCCACTCCAGTCTAATTGCAGATAATGCAGGCAGAGGTGTTTAATTTTTCATATGACGTTACCCACCATTCAATTTATAATTAATTAGCTGTAACGACTTTTTATTACATTTTATAAAGAGTTTCTTCAAAATAAGAATTGGAACAGAATTGGATGCTAATGACGTGTTTAATTGGTACAATATATCTCTTACAGATGACTGATGTACCAACCACAGTGCAGCCATCTCAATATATCTGTGCTCCAGACAGCAAGCATCTGTTCTTGGCTACACCAGGTCAGCTTCTGCTGGAAAAATACCTCCAACACACAAGTCAGCGTCTTTTCCCTCTCAGCACCGGCAATTACAGCCATCCGCTCCTTTCTGTCGACTGCTACCTGAACCTGGGCCCTGAGGTAGGCCGAAGTCCCTCCTGAGTTCTGAATAGCAATATATATCTCACATATATTTGTAGCACATGGGATCAGAGACAAGCAGATGAAAGATGAATACAGAGTTTTTCAGGATTTCTTCAGTCATGATCATAATCTAGAACGAGAGTCAAAACACTGCTGGACTTTCGGGATCTTACTAGGAAAGTCCTATTACAAAAAAAATTTAAAAAGGGAAGGATACTGCTACCTAAATACACCATGTGATGCTCATTTGGACTCCTGGATGTTCTTGGAACTAATAATAAAACTAAACCAACTTGAAATATACCCCATTTTAGCCATAGACAATCACACTATGATGTGTGTGTATGTGTGTGTGTGTGTGTGTGTGTGTTTCTCAGGTAACCGTGTGTTTTGTCAGCCCAAGACCACACTCCGTAAACATCAACACAACTGGTTTGTCCTTCAGCGGCCTCCTGCTTTACTTTTGTGACTCTTTCGTCACACCAGGATTCCTTAAGAAGTTCCAGTTTCTGAAAGGTAAAATGCAAAAAACAAACAACCAAAAGAAAAAGGACTGTTTAACACTGTTTACATTTATTTTCAATAATCCCCTCAGCAATCCTGACTGTCTGCTATAGTCTCTTGGTGTCTGATTTGGTAGCTGAACCAAACCAGTTATGGATCTTGATAAATGGAAGATCTTGAGATGAATGTGAACACTGACTGCACCCTTTACCTCACCCTACATCAGTACTTGACTTTACTAAAGCCCTTGTGCCTGAATGAGCACACAACCACACTCAAAAATCTAGTGGAACAGCTTTACAGCTGAGGTTCATATGGAGACTAAATGCAGAATAGGATGTTCGAAAAATACATTCCAATCTTATGTTCACCGTCACTGAATAAAAAATATAAAAAAAGGTTATTGTGACTTTTTATCTTGCACTTTTCTTAGAATTGTGTGATACAACAAAAGAAAGAAAAAAAAATTCTTGACTACATTTATTATTCAATATATGTACCTTGTACTTTACAATATTTTAATTAACAATAAAAGTTACCAATTACATTTGGCACAGCTGAATTTTTTTATACATTTTCAGGTATTCTTCACACCTCTGGAAAATATAATGTCATATGGTGTCCACATACTTTTGGCCCCACAACGGGGACGTTTTTATGACTTTGCAAAGCCACTGAGAGATTCATGTCATTTATTCATGTTTATAGGTGCGACCCTGTGCGTGATCTGCCCGAACCGCAGTGCTCTTCGCCAGACAGTGGTGCGGCTCGAGCTGGAGGACGAGTGGAGATTCCGGCTGAGCGACGAGTTTCAAACGGCCAACACCAAAGAGGACCAGCCACTCTTCTTCCTCACAGGAACACACATCTGACTTAGGATTGCTGGCTTTACCTTCATGTACATAGGCATGTATAGAATGAATTAGAAGTCCTCTACACTTGCGATGGTGTTATCAATTTTGGTTTCGTGTTATTATTCATCTCTTAAATTCACCTGCATAAAAAAAAAAAAGAATGGTTGCATTTTTGCAAATATGTTTATGAAAATGTATATTTATTACCATAACAGTAACACAACTTCTGTCTTCTATTATACATTTCTTTTGTTAATGACAGAAAAAATCGTCATTGATAAAATTGTCAAAACCCATCGAATGTTTTTGCAGAGGATGTTTTGTAGAGACAGGATATTTTTGTATATATTTATTTTTGCTTGGTTTTTTGTTTTGTTTTTTCAGGAAATTGTGCCACTGTACAGCTGTATTAAAGTTTCGCTACTTCATCAAGGTTGCTTCTGCAGTATTTGTTCAGTTCTTGCTAATGAACTGTAGAGGGCAGTAGAATGGTATTTATTTCTAGCTCCTACCAAGTTTATTTTGTACTGTATAAAGAAATGACTTTATTAAAATGTCTATAACAACAACCTGCTAACAATTTGTAATATTTTAAGTTTTTGCTTAGTTCTTGATTAATATATTAATGTTATAATTAATCAAATAAGTTCTGTATATCAATACAGAATACCAATACACAGTGGTGTTCATGGAATGTACCATGTTTCTAAAGTTGTTGGTCTTTAAGGAAGTGTACACTACACAGCTCTGTTGTCAGATTTTAAGTAAGAGCAAGTGATTAATAATAAAGTAACATACAAACAAAGGAATAACACAAAAACTTTGATTAGATATTTTTGGATGTATCTGTTCTATGGAGATTAGGTGCCATTCAGATGAAGATGGGTTTCCATCTGAGTATGGTTCCTCCCAAAGATTCTTCCCCATTCCCTTCTCAGGAAGTTTTACCTTTCCAGTGTTACTACTGTCTTGCTCATTAGAGAAACATTAGATTGGTGTGCATTAGAGTAACATTTGATTCTTTTCACATACATTGATTTAGCAAAAAAATTAAATATGAGCATTATAGCCATAATAAAACACAGTACTTTGGATAGTACATCTGAAGGCAAATACCCTTGTACATTGACTCAAGTGAAAGTTTAAAGATGAGCACTTTTACTGGGGTGATATTTTACCTGGTGTATCTTTACTATAACTGTCTTCCTACTTTTAAAGTGCATGTCCACCACTGGTTTGGGGCTCCTAATTCAAGTGAAGGGAAAATAGATGTATGTTCTATACAATAGTGTGCCTTCACCTTTGTGCGAACAGTTTGGGGAAGAAGCAAAGTTCAATGTTACTTAATACGTTTTTAATGGGACTCCATATTTGCATAGATTTAGCACTAATCCTACAGACATTTCAGGACATTTCGTCCTCGTTCGCTTTTGTATGTTGGATAAGTGTTGAATTAATGTCCTTTAAATAGCTGCCAAGATGTATGTGTTTGTAATTGAGAACCCATGTGTCTTAAGAGAAGCTGGATGACTGAGTGGGTTCAAATCCCTGGCAGCCATGTCTGTGGATCGAGTGTGTTGCTGGGAGTCAGAGTTCTCTAGAGCGCTGATAGTGAATATATTTGAATATTTATTTTGTTCAAATGTTTGAATATGCTGTATATTTAAATATTTGAATATGTATTTTATATGCTGTATATTGAAATCAACTATTTAAACAAATACAATCAAATCAATTGAATTTTATTTCTAAAGCACTTTTAACTACCAGAAGATTTATTTTTTTATATGCTCAACTTGTTGCACAAATAGTAAACGTGTAAACTGTTCATTAACAAGTGCACATGTCAAAACCGTGAACATTGATGACATTTTTACTACTGTGCATAAATTGATATAACATATGTGTTGTACAAATGACATGCGTATAAAAAGTTTTCTGGAAATCCAAGAAGGACGATGATGATGAGTGATGAGTCTCACTGTAACCTATAGATCTGAAAGCCTTATTGAAAACAAGTGAAAATAAACAGCTATATCCAATTACATACGAGTTAAGAATGCACAATCAAGACAAGATAAACCTGCACATATAAACAAACTATACATTTTATTCAACACAGATTTGTGTGCATGTATACGTGTGTGTGTGTGTGTGTGTGTGTGTGTGTGTGTGTGAGTGTGTGTGTGTAATAATCTTTTGCTGTGTTTGCTAGTTTAATTAATGATTATATCATTTGTAGCAATTTATTTCCCACCACTTTTATTCAAATAATTATTCAACAAAGATTTGTGTGCATGTATACGTGTGTGTGTGTGTGTGTATGTGTGTATGTGTGTGTGTGAGTGTGTGTGTGTGTAATAATCTTTTGCTGTGTTTGCTAGTTTAATTAATGATTATATCATTTGTAGCAATTTATTTCCCACCACTTTTATTCAAATAACATAAAATATGTAAATAAATACTGATTTTAATAAGTTTGTTACATAACAGAATTACAATTTTTACTTGTCAGGATTTAAAAAAATGCAAGTTCAGATGTAATAAAAGTGTGGGAACATATGCTGCAGGGTCTTGTCAGGTTCTTGCAGTGCAATCCTCTCAAGTTGCTTTGGACTCCATTCCAAGAACATGCTCGGTAAAATTAGTACGAAACCTCCTCGAGCCTGGTATATAGACCACTGTTTGAATAGTCACACTGCCACAGACACACATAATGTTTTTTTGGAGATTGGTTGTAAAATCAAGCAATAAGGACCTGATGGATTTTTAGGAGCTGTGAACTCCAACCAGACAATGGGATCATGCAATCAGAGGAGGAACCAGAAACAGATTCCAGTGAGACGAGCTGGATTTGGGTAATAACTTATTCTCTATTGCATGTCTGATAACAGTTTTACCTAAGAATACTTAAAATTTTAAAATCAATTAAATTGAGATTGTAATGAATGATACTGCATCCATGATTTTCATAGTTGAGCTTTGATTGAAATATATTTTTTTGAATTAATAATCTAAATATTTTGTAAAATTCTGGATGAAACTACAATTCTAAGTATACTATAACTATAACTATATATATACATAAACTAAATAAAAGCACATTACAATTTATGAATATGCAAAAGTTGTGGACACCTCACTATACAATTTGTATGTGCTTTTTAAAAATCTCATTCTACATTCATTCAGGCTCTATTTCCTGTTATGATAACCTCCATCCTATGAGGAACATGTTCCACTAGATTCTGGAAAGTGCTTGTGGTGATTTGCGGTGATTCAGCTACAAGGGTGTTTGTAAAACCAGGTACTGATGTAGATGAGGTGAGGAGGCCTGGGGTGCAGTCAGTGTTCCAGTTCATCAAAGGTGTTCAGTAGGGTTCAGAGCTCTATAGCAGGCAACTCAAAACCTTCTACTCTAACCCATGTAAACCATATCTTCGTGGAGCTCGGTTTTCAAGTTCAAGTGAAGGGAAAATAGTAATGCTAGAGACATTTTATCTAATTGTCTGACTCCAATTTTGCATTGTCAAGTGTCCAAGTACTTGTCCATATAGTGTATGTGATTTAGCAATGATGGGAAACTTCACTCAGGTGGATGGACTTCAGGATGTTGTTGTCTCTGTAGATGTGAAAGTTCAAGGAAAGTTAAAAAAAGGATCTGCTTATGTAAATATAATTTTTTTCTTAATTAATTAGACACCAATATACTTACTGTTGTCAGGTAAAATCAAACCTTGCCTAGTTTCTGTATGATGTGTTTATAAATAAAAATAACTGGATTGCGCTGCACAACTTGTAACCTAGTCCTGATTATTTAAGCAGAGAAGGTGGCATGACCGGCATGATGATAAGGTTGTGTTTCACTAAGGCGCTCCAGAGAGCGGACCAAAAACAAGATCTAAAAATATGCTCAGGGTCAATCTTTTGACAGCAAGACAAGTGTGTGAAACTTGTTTCAAGAGGGTCTGTTAGTATGTGACACAAATACTTTACCCCAAAATCCAGGGGCTATTTAGCATTTGGCAAATACACACGTAACGTGTTCAGTAGGTTTTGGTTACTAGATGTTGGTATTGTTATGTCGGGATGAAGCGTTGCTTTAATTTGCCTAAGTTTTGACATCAACTTTGCAGCAAACTCTGTGCCACATATTGCTTCATTATGAAGCTTTGTCCTGCAAAGGTTTTGCTGTGATTTATGCAATCTTTAGTCATAAAAAAAAAAAAACAAATCTTTTGCATTTTAAAGGCAAAGGGGCAAATGATTGTCATGGCAAGAAACTGACTTAGTTTAGTTGATTTCCTTTATGACAGAATTGTTTGTGTCATTGTGATATTTTTAATGTAATTATTTAATTAGCATTATTATTATTATTATTATTAGTAGTAGTAGTAGTAGTAGTAGTAGTAGTAGTAGTAGTAGTTGTACTAGTAGTTGTACTAGTAGTACTAGTAGTAGAAGTAGTAGTAAAATTTATGTGCATTATACCTAAAAGATTATACCTAAAGATTATACCTTTTTCAGTGCATGATTGCTGTTTACAAATTTTCACCTGTCACCAATTTATGCTCTGCTTTATAAGGCCACCGTTCTCACTCACCGTCCGATCTAATGTTCATACCTGGACTTGGATTATACCCGTTCGTGCTTCTACCTAAGCTTCTGTCTGTGTACTACGGCAAATAAAAAGTACTGACTGTATTCTGGTCTCTGACTCTTGATCTGAGCGTGACAAGTAGTTTGCCCAGACTTGTTGAGATCAGAACAGAAGGTGGTCAAGGTAAGAAACGTGAGGCTGCCAGCATTCAAACTGATCATTTAATACTTCAACTTCCAAATAGGTGTCCAGTGATTGTTAAACAAATATTGTGCCCTGATTAAAGTAGCGTTTATAGTATTGTATGAGGAAGTCAGGTGTGTCAGAGAAGTATGTGAGGGTGGTGCAGTACATGTATGAGGACACTGTGACAGCAGTGAAGTGTGCAGTAGAAACAACGGACTGGTTTAAGGTGGGGGTGAGACTGCATCAAGGATCGGCTTTAAACCCTTTCCTGTTTGCAGGTTGACGGGCGAGGTCAGACAGGAGTCTCCATGGATTATGATGTTTGCGGATAATATTGTGATTTGTGGTGAGAGTAGGGAGCAGGTTGAGAAGAGCCTGGAGAGGTGGATATATGTGCTGGAGAGAAGGAGAATAAAAGTAAGTAGGAGTAAGACAGAGTACATGTGTGTGAATGAGAGGGAGGGCAGTAGAGAGGAGTGTTTGCAGGGTGAAGAGGTCGAGAAGGTGGAGGAGTTCAGGTACCTGGGGGTAACAGTGCAAAGTGATGAAGAGTGTGTTAGAGAAGTGAAGAAAAGAGTGCAGGCAGGGTGATGTGGCTGGAGAAGAGTGATAGCAGGAGTGATTTGTGATAGAAGAGTATCTGCGAGAGTGAAAGGGAAAGTTTATAGGACTTTGGTGAGACCTGAGATGTTGTATGGTTTAGAGACAGTGGCATTGAGTAAAAGACAGGAGGCGGAGCTGGAGGTAGCAGAGCTGAAGATGTTGTGATTTTCATTAGGAGTGACGACGATGGACAGGATTAAAAACGAGTTTATTAGAGGGACAGCGCATGTAGGACATTTTGGGGACAAAGTGAGAGAGGCTGATTGAGGTATTTTGCACATGTTCAGAGGAGGGACATGAGGTATATCGATAGGAGAATGATGAGAATGGAGCTTCCTGAAGTTTAATTAATCAACTGAATCAGTGTATCGGTGAAAGAACAGATCAAATAGGCCAATTGAGGTTTCACAAAAAAATGTCATGCTCCCTTGTAAGGGTATTTTTTAGTATTTTTTAAATACAGTAGTTTAATTTGATACACGGTGGGGCTGCTGTATTTTTTCGTTTATTTTGATACACTTAAAGTTAAGGTATTTTTTTTTTTTTTTTTTTTATACATTTTGACAGACTTAGCTAGATAGATCAGCTACCTAACCTATTTGAAATACACTCTGTTGTACCAAATGAATCAGGTTTATTATCTAAAACAACACAACGGGTTCATGCTCTGAACCACAGAGCTCCTACCATGGCTATTCAAAAAGCATAGAAAACAGAAAACACACTGAATAAAAGAAAAGAATCCTGAACTACTGGAATGTCTCCCACACCACCCCTCCCTCCTCCCACTACTGCATATAGTACAATCAGCAGTCAACAAGCGATCAGGCTGGATTTCTGTCACATGGCCATATGCTCTCTGATTGGTGCCAAAGGCTCAGCCCAAGCAACACCCCCTTTTCCACGAATGCAGACTTGAAGTCGGAGATCCTAAGAAGTTCCAGGAGTTCCTATTCCCCAGTGACAAACCATGTATAAAGAGCAGTAAGGCTCAAAAAATGCATTTTCTATCATGTCAATATGTTATTGTATTTTAGGCTTGTATTAAATAGGGCTGATTATTATGTAGATCAAAAATAATATTATGCATTTACTTTTTGAGTCAGAGCATCTCAGTAACCTTTGTGAATACAGGGACTACAGAACAAGGGGCCATTCCGAATCAGTAACTTAGTTCCTAGAAATCCCTCGTAAGTATGCAGGGTACTCCCTCTAACTGCTAAGTCAAAAGGACAAACAGGGTTGAAATCAGTAAAGATATGATCTCTCTCACACATACACACACAGAATGGGGGTGGGGCGGGGAGGTGGGTTCGGTTTGGGCCATGTATTCTTGAGCGCCTCTTTTCCAGGAAATCTTAGAGGACATGACAACTCCACGACGTTAAGCAGAAAAACAAAGTGCAAGATTACTGTAGGACCGAGTATAGTTTTTTTAAAATCTATGATAAATACAATTGTATTTAATTATGTACACCATTTACAGTGAATAATAATATAGTAAAAAAGGCTGACTAACGATGACTAACTTTGCTAATAAATCAAACGCAGTAAGCTCTAACAGTGATCTAACATAGCATAATGTGAAGAAAGGAAACCTTGAAACGTTAATTTTGATTAGTGTTGTCCTATCAGAGGCACTGATAAATAAATTAAACGTAATGAAATGAAAATGAAGTGTAATGAAGCTCTGTCACATGATGCCCATGCCTAATTGTTTTATAAGGTTATGGCAGAAATAGAAGGTCTGCAAGTATGTGTACATATGGGGAGTCATAAATCCTAAGACCGTAAGCACATGAAATAGGAAACATACTGTACCTTTATTTATTACATACACACACACACACACACACACACACACACACACACCAGCTGGGACAAAGACTGGCAGTACTGCAGCTTCAATGTCTGATCAGAGTGGATCAGATAAGACTTTGTTTGCATCAATGTCTAGCCTTCTTCAGGATTTATTTTAGGCGTGGATTGTGTAGATATGTGTACATGTGTACAAACGCACAGATCCTACAAAACTCCTGTCTCACAGCTTTGATCCTGACCTGTCTGAGTCCTGCTTTTGTCTCTTTGGACTTCTTTAGTCTTTGTCAGAAGGTCAAGTGGCCGGTCTGAATTGTGTATGAAAGTGTATCTGAATTAGATTCCTTTTCAGGGTATATATTCCTGCCAAACTGCCATGTTTGGGTCCCTTGAGCAAGGCCCTTAGACCTCTGTGCTCCAGGGGCACTGTAACATGGCTGGCACTTGGTTTTGACTGCTGCTTTCTAACATCACTGGGATATGTGAAGAAAGAATTTATATAAAGTATAAGTATAAAGTGCTATAAAGTGTATGTGACAAGTATAAGGCTTCATTCTTTCATTCCCTCTCATTGAATTCATTATAGTGATTCGTTTTTGTTTTATTTATTCATGCAAAATGTCTGATTCTAATTGCCAGGGTTTTTAAAATTTTTATTTGATATAAAACTTGATTGACAATTTATTGGGATTCAATTATGATAATACTCATCCTATACCAGAAAAATTGTGCCTTTGCTTAACAAATTCTGCTCTGATACTGAATGTTTATTTTAACCAACACAGAAGATAGTACACAGGATAGTATATCCTGTAAAACATGTACAGTATATAGAAACCACAATACAGTGAAAGGGTTAAGTGATGACGTGATTCACTCAGGGCGGGGTCTGAGCTCCATCCCAAACAGCATGCTCCTTTATTCAGCTGTGCATTCTAGTGCATCTAGTGCTGGAGTGTTTAGGGACACTTTTTAGTGCTCTAGTGGGTGGCTTGGGACGAGGCCAGAGACACAGAAGAGAGGGAGGACTGTTTATTTCAGCCTGCCTTTAATACAACAGCATTGGAGCAGAGGACAGGACTGGATACATTCACTGGGAAATAAAGCAGAATAAGGGGAATACTATTGCATGAACAAATAGCAGGGGATATTTCTTCATTTCTGCATTACTGCAGGTTGGATGATGGACTAATGTCACTCCAGTGTGCTCCTTTTCTGCACTGTAGGTAGCTCACTGTTATTTATAATGTATTTATAAATTCTGTTTGCTTGTTTATCACCAGCTAAGACACTTATTCTTGTGTTTTTTTGTTTGACATGAGGTGTATTGAAAATTGTATTTGTGCAGCACTCCTGCTACTGTCACTGTGATCATATCAACTGGAAATATACCATAATGCAAATAGATACAATAATGCAATGTGTAAACCTTGTCCTCACTTACAGCCTACATTTTTGTCCCCTCTCAATGTCCTTTCCAAACGATTTTCAGTCTTGTGCTGAATGAGTCAGCTGACAGCTTTACTCTATAGTGTGGGTTACACACAACCTCAGTGCACACACTGCACTAACACTGTGTATTATGGGCTTGGAAAATGTACAGTACTGTGGCTCTGTATCGAAACCCTTGTCATCATTCATTCCATTGCTTTGCCATGACAATCAAGAGGAATGCATTTGCAGTCTTTTGTGTTGGGGCGAATGTTAAGGAGGACTCACAGTGGCTTCAGTAATGCTTTATTGCACATTATTCTTTTTAGTAAAATCAAATACCTAGCAGTCATCGAAATTTCTTAAAACTGTATTGCGGTGCATTAACAGTAATCATTAATGCAATGCATAACAAAATGCGATGGATTTCAAGAGCTTTAGTTCATATTCACATTAAATATTAGAATGGGGTTCTAGTTTAAGGGCTGTTTGAGTGATGACTGGTTCGAGATGACAGAAAAGCCATGGTAATTCAGATCAGCATTCTGTACACTTGGGGGGAGGGGTGACTTAGTGGTTAAGGCATTTGACTGTGGATCTGAAGGTCATGAGTTTAAATCCCAGCCACACCAAACTGCCACTCTGGGCTCTTGAGCAAAGCCCTTGACCCCATCGCTGCCAGGTTGTATGAATGAAATAATTGTAAGTTCTTTGCACAATAGTGTTTGCCTAATGCCAGAGGAGCATAGTTTGGGTTCTACGTAATACAATGAATTATCAAGCTTTGCCTTTTAATTCAGATAAATCAGATTCTGGGTGCATTAAAAACTTTGGTAGAAAATTCTCACAAATAGGGATTTAGAACCAGGTGTTAGGTAAAGCAGTATTCATTAAACTATTCAGTTACATACCAGGCAGTGATGCTGCTCTAGTTGTGTTTAGAACATGTAAGAAATAAACTGACTAAAAAACAGTTTGGCAAGTAGTAAGAGTTTAATCCAACCCGATGCACACATTCATGTTTGAAATGTCGAAGACGATATATAATCAGCTCAATTTGCTTATTAAAACTTAGATTATTTGTATCAGTTTCCTCTACAGTGTAAAAGGCATATTGGTGTCATTTAGTGAAATAATATATTCAAAACATATAGAGTAATAGTGAATATTTGTAATGAATACAATCATTTATATTATGAATTATATTGCTGATTGAACGTAGAATTTGGGACGTCTCAAATGTGCACTCGAGTCACACAGACTCTACAAACTCTGCACGTTCTAGAGCGAATCCATCAGTGTTGATTGATCACAAGTTATTATAAAACTGATAAGGAAAATCTGACTTTTTCTACCGAGCAATTGATGGGAATAGTAAGATATAAGTTTGCTTTCATTTAAAACCAAGACTTGTGCAGAATCTTAGAATGGCAACTATTCAAGATATTCAGTAGTCAGTATTGTGGGTTAGGTGGTGCATAAAATTATTTCAAATATTGGCTTTTTTGTATCAGTTGAAATTAAATCTGCACATTGGGGTACAAGGTTGAATGTGAGCAATTAATCCTGCTGCTTACTGCATAATGGAGAGAATCACAGCCTTGCCAAGACACATACTGTCAGGCCCCAGACAAAGATTTAAGGTCTTAAACTATTCAACTATTGTTTTCAACTAACCTGGTCGGCACAATAGTTGATTTCCATACCTACAGTTTTTCTGGGTTGCTTTATACAGTATGAGACTGGCCTCTAGAGGTGAATCTCTGACCCCACGTTATGTTTATTTCTTTACTCATTTTGCATGTAAATGTTTTTATTTATTTGAAGTGTTACTGTTTGTTTCAGTTTGGAAGCATGCCTTTTATTTTCCCCAATATTATAATTATAATAATATAATTAGTATATTCATATTTATTTAATTTAGCAAATTTTTAGGATTCAGTAATGTTTTAAACATTTTATTTATTTTATAAATTCTTGTACTCTTTTACCTGAAGTGTTATGTTTGTTTTTATCCAGTATCCAAACATAGTTTCCTCCATTTTTGGCTTTTCCATTCCAGCTTGGAAGCACTCGTAACATTACGTGGAAAAATAATAATTTGACTTGATTCATCTACTGATAAATGATTACTATTACACTAGAAGTCTGAATGCTTTCTTTCCATTGAAAATTTGGCTGCTCCAGATTATAGCTACCTTTTAATGAATTCGATTGGTGCATTTTTCTTTATGTTATATTTATATTAGACCTTATAAAACTTTCAGAAAGTGCATTTATGATGTATTGGTATGAAGTTTAGAAAAATCTAACATTCTGCACCCTTACTTTTTTCTCAGAGTCGGACAATGAATTACGTGGGACAGCTGGCTGGTCAGGTGTTTGTGCAAGTGAAGGAGCTGTACCGAGGCCTGAACCCGGCCACTCTGTCTGGTTGTATAGATGTGATAGTGGTGCGTCAGCCTGATGGCTCCCTACAATGCTCACCCTTCCACGTTCGCTTTGGCAAGATGGGTGTCCTGCGCTCGAGGGAAAAAGTGGTGAGATATAAAGCTAATCACTCATAGACTTAAAAATTTGTGCAATATAGAAGAGATTGCAAGGGCAGCTTGGTAGTGTTGGTACTTGACCCCATGATCATCTGATCAGAAGGTCACATCTGATTGAGCTACTATCTACACCAGTCCCTGTCTTTACTTATGGTCTTATGGCTGACTAAGCTCAAATCTCCACAAGAGCACATAAAATCTAGTGGAACATCTTCCCAAAAGAGTTATATAACAGCCAATAAGGACTAAATAACGAATAAAAAAACAACTAATATACATTTTTACATAGAATTTACAATGTAACAATTTACATATTTTATTTTGTTCTGTAAATCTTCACATAATTCTTTTGCTCAGGTTGACATAGAGATTAATGGCGAGCCAGTAAAGCTACACATGAAACTGGGTGAGAACGGTGAAGCCTTTTTCGTCAAGGAGACTATAAGTGACATGGTGAGCCCATTATTTTAAACTTCTCCAGTTTGATTGTGATCTTTATAGTGTATTGAGCAACACAACACGTGCAAATATCTCTCGAAGTCGCATGGAGTGAAACGCGACTCTTGTTTACATGACTCGTGTACTTGACGCGATCCTGAGCTGGGGGGCTTTCTGTAATCTGACCTACCGCACTCTCAGCCTTGTCCTATCTCTTATAGCACATTTCTCTCTTCCAACTCAAATTGGGAGGAAAAATAAATTGACCGGTGTAAAGGCTGAGACGTGGAACATGATTTTTGCTGTCTAGTGCCTCGTGACAGTTATACAGCTTATACAGCAGTTATGACAGCTTGTTTACTGTCTCATATGGCCTTTTGATAAACGAAAAATTCTGAATGGGACGCATGGGAAAGACCTTATAACATTTTTAGTCAGTGAGTCCTGAGTTCTGAGGGAGAATGTAATGGCAGTGTATTCTGTTTTTTCATTAAGGTTATCCATTTTTTATCAGTATATATTTTACTAGTATTAATAAGGAGCCGTGAATGGGGAGGTGGTAGCTCAGTGGGTAAGGCATTTGACTTTGGATCGGAAGGTCCCAGGTTCAAATCCCCCCACCCCCAAGCTGGGCCCTTAAGCAAAGCCATAAAAACCATCCCCTGCTCAGTTGTAAGTTGCTCTGAATAAGGTCAAATGCTGTAAATGTGATTTTGAACTGATTCTGCACACAATTCACTTATTTTTGTTAATGCTATTTATTCATATTAGAGGTCGACCGATTTATCATTTTTGACAATTAATTGGCACTGATAGTTAATTGCAAGAACTATTGGCAAAAATCTATAGTTTTTCCAGGTTGCGTTATACAGTATGAGAGCGGCCTCTAGAGGTGAATCACTGGTGTGCTGTTCTGTTTATTTGAAGTGTCTTTTTTTATTCAGTTTTGGATTAACTGCTTTTATTTATTTGTTGTGTTGTTGTTTGTTGGATACATTTTTTTTTTCAAATACAAAATAATCATAATCATACATAATTTCTAAGCACAGAAAAAAATGACACTATTCCAAATACAATTTTCTGTTCCTGAATAAAAGGTGAGAGACAGTTCAGGCCTATGATTCTTCCCCGATCTCAATCATTTGTAAATTAGCCTAGATTTGTCTAGATTAGCGCGTTGCTTTCCTTTTCTGAAGTCTTTGCTCCATAATCAGCGCAAGAACCATTTAATCCTGACCTCAAAAAGCATCCTTCTATTAATATCAAGGAATTTCTGCTATCGACCAGACCTCCTGTTGCTGTAGTTTGACCCACTGAATATATTTTTATGATGCAGACCAACACTTAAAAATGTTTACATTCTGAGTATTAGTATAAAAGAATCCGTTAGCATTGTAACAAAAATCTGGCAATAATGATTTGGCTATATTTTATATTTCATTGTGTATCTGTGCATCTATACGGAAGTTCTAAAGGCTTAAGTGCCTTGTTTATATTAAGAGGCCTGAGAAATATGTCCAGACTGAGCTCCCATATCGGCACAACCTTTGGCAAAAACAAACATCTCAGGAACATAAAAAGAACCCAGAAAGTCTTGATGGTGGAGCAAATGTTATTCCCTATCTCATGATAAACAGGATTGAGAAATTAAGACATATTGGGAGAAACAGAGTACAATGACTCCTGACATACCACCTCCATACTGTCCCCAAGCTGTTGAAGCAATCTGTCCCCAGAGTGATAAATGACAAATGTCAAATATTTTTGTGTGACACTACTCCTACTTGTGCAATGCAGAAACTAAATGCAAAGATGCAAAGCTTAATAGTTTTATGATATTAAGCCATTTCTCTTGCCAAACACTCATAACATAGTTTTGGATATTTATTAAATATAAATGACTACCGGTTATCATGTTTATGTAAAATGTGTCCACAGGAGACAGTTCCATCCCATTTGGCCACATCTCCAATAATGACCGATGGCTCAGCACTGATGGAGTCCCAGATGGGCAAAACCGTTTCTCGTCTGATTGATCCAATATCTGGGACGTCCATCCAATCTGTGGGCCCCTCAGGAGAGAACGGTGTGAAGAAGAGGAGAAAGAGGAGAAAGAAATCCAAATTAGACAGTGTGAAGCGAGATGAAAACGGCGACTCGGAGGATGAGGACATGTTCCCTATTGATCTGAGCTCTGATGAAGATAAAGAAACGACACCAAGCAGGTGAGTATCGAGGTGTGATGTCATGTGATTAAATGAGAATTTGTTAAGGAGTCGTTTTAATCTTTTACGCGTGTAAAAGTCTGTAGACCCCATTGTGGTTTGTAATTAAACTGAGATGTAAACAGACACTACATGGTTATATCTGACTGAAGAATTTATCACGAATTGTATTATATAATTTGACTGCCTTTTGCTTAAAAGACTGTCATCTGCATTTCATTTTGGATTACAAATAAAGGTGTAGTAGCCACTGAAGCTAAGCCTTTATCAACTGGTTTGAACTTTATGGCTTCATAAATTCAGTGGCTAATGATCCAAAGCAGTGACCTGCAGTGGCTGAACATGAACATATCTCAGTGGAAATTCCATGCAAAAGAGAATTTGTACAATGCTTATAAATATGTTGCTTGTGGACACATTCAACATGTGCTGCTCAAGTTACAACACTGAGGACATCAAGACACAGAAAGCTGAGATGCAACCCGATTTGTAAGAGGAACAGTTAGCTTGCTTATCATGTCTATTATTAGCGACTACTCTGTCGCTAAAAATCTTGACCTAGCTATCTAGCATTAACAAGCTAGTTTCTAACTAGCTAACCAGCAAACCAAGCTTAATATAAATATAGATAGCTAGCTGAGATGATAAGGCTACAAGATGGAGTTTCTTGGACCTGAAATCCTACCCAATTATCTGTAACCACAACTGACTTCTGTTGGCTGGGGTCAGGTGTCTGATTTGATAGTACGTGGTAAAATAGAATGTGCTGATAAAAACCTTTATGAATGTGTCAACACAGTGTGTCTGTGAAGATTCTTAGGCATTCAAGTGCATTGATTTGGAAGTTGAGTCATTCAACTGAACTTAACAGATCTAACAATCTGGTTAGATTCTTGACAAATTAATTTAATCCTGCCAACTTCCCTCAGAACGAAGAAACTGCTTGGAAGAGTAGTAAAACGATTCATTTTTTGAATGGGATAGAAATTTGTCAAGGTTCCTGGAGAAAAACATGCTTCCTGAAGAAAAATATGCCAAAGATCCAATTAAGAGCCCATTTAGACCAAATGCAGTGTCAATAACAACTTGTGTCCCCCATAGTTCTTGGTACTATATATTTCTTTTAATAAATATATTTCGCTATATTTCAATTTCTCCGGTTATCATGTCCTTTTCACAGTCACTTGTCCATGTGCCTGTAACTATATTAGAAAACAAACAGTGGTTTCAGTGTCACAATCCCACAAGAGTCTTCTGGGAAAGAATTTCAGCTCTGCTCTGTGGAGGCAGTTTGGATCAAGTCCAGTATAAAACATTATAATGCTTGCTGTTTGAGGTGAAAGGACAAACTGCAAGCTTTGGACATTGCAGCATACCCGTATTTCTAATGCTGTGTATTTATTTTTTTTTTTTTCACAGAGCTATGTCATATGATTCCTATGCTGAACAGGTGAACAGCGGTCTATCCGGGAGCTCCTATATGCAGAACATGGAGTACTCACAATGCAACAAAGATTGGATGAGTGGTCAGAGGTATACCAAGGAACCCTACTTGAAGATCAGAAACAATTGTGGTTGTTACCATTAGTCATAGTCATATTTATTTACTTAAATATGTTCATATTTTAATTGATTGTTTTCACAGAACACGTGCAGAACAGACCTGTACTTTATCTGTCTCAAGTAATGGAGGTCTGTCCATCTCTTGCCCACAGCAATCATCTACATTTCCAGCTGGAAACAGGTACCAGTTTATACAGAGAACCTGTCCTCATAATGTTTTGTAATTAAGCACAAGTTTTCACCAGATACTTTTACATCTGTTACCTGTTAAAGCATGGAACATGACTTCTTGCCTTCCACACCCAAGAGTGACTCAGAGCTGCTAGTCTCTCAGAAGACCAAGGGAAAGCCAGATAACCCTGAGATGCTGTGGGCTTGGGGAGAGTTTCCTCAGGCTGCCAAGGTACTTGAACAGTGGTTTTCTGTGGTGAATGTACTGATGTACTGATAAGTTGATGAAGTTTTAATAATTAATAAAGTTGTCAGGATTATAAACAGGGACTTACGCATCCCAAAAAAAACTATTACACCTGAATGTACCAGGTGACAATTTACATTTATTTACGTTTGGACATCTACCCTCTTCCACATGCATGAGCTCATGATTGGCTGGCATATCTGTGATTGACAGTTAGAGAGAATATGGCAACCCTTCCTTCTGAGATACCATAGCATTTTGCACCATTGTCAGCATTCAAACAATTTTTAGACCACAGGCTTGAATGCTTTTTTCTCAGGTACCTTAAACATTACATTTACATTTACTGCATATAGCAAATGCCCTTATCCAGAGTCTTCACCCGGTATTTAAAGTTAGGCAGTGACTCAGCTGTTTGGACATCTAGAGGAAATTAATTTCACCACCTTTGTCCGAGAACAGAGAAAAGATGTATACTTAGCTCTTCCCCTGAGCAATGGTGGGACCAGTCAAGCAGTGCTTGTAGTGCTAGTAGTCCAGTCTTGAAATGACAAGAGGCTGAACAAGCACCTGAGCAGCCTGTGTGGATAGAAATGGTAGAATCCATCTGATGTTGCAGGGAAGGAACCGACATGAGTGTCACATTAGCAGCATGTGAGGAAAACAACAGTTGATTGTCCATGGTTGCGAGCAGAGGTGGCAAAAGTACACACATCCTTTACTTAAGTAGAAGTACAGATCCTCATGTTTTTTTTTACTCAAGTGAAAGTAAAGAAGTTTTGGCTCAGACATGTACTTAAGTAAAAAGTAGTTATTACTTTCACCTGTTTTAGCTGTTAACTGGACCTCACATAGATAGATAGATAGATAGATAGATAGATAGATAGATAGATAGATAGATAGGTAGATAGATAGATAGGTAGATAGATGGATGGATGGATGGATGTGATAGCCTAGTGGGTTAATGTCAGGGTCCCCACAAGGATGAGTTTGAGAGTTTGATTCCTGGTTGAGCTGTTTGCTGTGTTGGTAAATAAAACTTCTGGACCTTGTCCACTCTGAAAACATTTCAATTCTGTCCCTTCTGTGTTTGATTAATTTCTTGATTTCCTGGTCTTTAATGAAAGATAACCTCATCAAAAAAAAAAAAAAAACACTTCTGTGGTAGCTCAGTGGGTTAAGGCTTGTGCCTGAACGTGGTCCTTAATATAGTCCACGCTGATGATAAGGTTTCAAAGCCAGTCCTACATGCCTTCTTTCTTACTGTGCTGACATGAAACAAAGTATGAACCCTCCAAAAAGCACACATGCTTTTCAGCAGTGGTCGCTCAGTGGTTTAAGTCTTGTACCTCATCTAAACATGCATCCCAGTCTGATCTCTTCCATGGTTCATCGGATTAGGGCTGGTGTCCCGCTGATGGTACGGATCAGGGTTTGTATCCTGCTAGTTGCGATGTCGGTTATGTTCCTGCTTCCTAAATCTTTCTTTAGCTTTATAGTCTTGTGTTGGTGGTTTAAAGGTAGATAGACCTGCTCTAAACAAACTTTCTGGCCTGTCTTCTCTGATGGTCCAGTGGGTTAAATCAGGTCTTCTGCTTTTGGTGGGGTTCAGGGTTCAAATCCAGCTTTCTGCCTGCCAGTCAGGATTCACTTCCTACGTTTTTCTTTAGCGATATATTTTTGTTTTTAATGGGTTGAAAAGAAAGATAGACCTGCTCTAAACAAGCTTACCATCTTGTTTTTTCCTGATGGCTTAGTGGGTTAAGGCTAGTTATTTTGCTAATGTTGGTGGTCAGGGTTCAATCCTGGCTTTCTGTCTGCTAGTCATGAGGTAGGTTAAATTCCTGATTCCTTCTTCATATTCTTGTTTTGATGGGTTAAAAAGAAAGATAGACCTGCTCCAATCAAGCTTTCCAGCTTGTCCTTCCTGATGGTTCAGTCGGTTAATGCTGGTGCCTTACTAATGGCGTGAATCAGGGTTCTAATTCTGCATTGTCCCTGCTAGTCATGATTTGGTTTTGTTTAAGTCTGTCTTTAGCATTACAGTCTTGTGTTAATGGTTTGAAAGAAAATACAGACCTGGCACAGCCTATGGTTCAGTGGGTTAAATCAGGTGTTGTGCTTTTGGTGGGGTTCAGGGTTTGAATCCTGCTTTCTGCCTGTCGGTCAGGATTCGCTTCCTACATTTTTCTTTAGCGATATATTTTTGTTTTTAATGGGTTGAAAAGAAAGATAGACTTGCTCTAAACAAGCTTCTTAGCCTGTCCTCACCGATGGTTCAATGGGTTAACGTCGGTGTCTCGCTGGTGTTGGGTATCTTGGTTCGATTCCTGCTATTTAAAATGTGGGTTTGACTTGTGCTACTTACATCTGTATTCGCTTCCTACATCTTTTTTTAGCGTTAAATTCTTGTGTTGATGGTTTGAAAAGAAAGATAGACCTGCTCTAATCAAGCTTCCCATCCTGTTTTTTCCTGATGGCATCAGGGTTCAATCCTGGCTTTCTGTCTGCTAGTCATGAGGTAGGTTAAATTCCTGATTCCTTTTTCATATTCTTGTTTTGATGTGTTAAAAAGAAAGATAGACCTGCTCTAATCAAGCTTCCCAGCTTGTCCTTCCTGATGGTTCAGTCGGTAAATGCTGGTGCCTTGCTAATGGTGTGAATCAGGGTTTAAATCCTGCATTGTCCATGCTAGTCATGATTTGGTTTTGCTTCTTAAGTCTGTCTTTAGCATTACATTGTTGTGTTGATGGTTTGAAAGAAAATATAGACCTGCTCTAACAGTTGGCACAGCCTATGCTTCCTGATGGTTCAGTGGGTTAAATCAGGTGTCGTGCTTTTGGTGGGGTTCAGGGTTCGAATCCTGCTTTCTGCCTGCCAGTCAGGATTCACTACCTACGTTTTTTTTTAACGATATATTTTTGTTTTTAATGAGTTAAAAAGAAAGATAGACCTGCTCTAAACAGCTTCCTAGCCTGTCCTTACCGATGGTTCAGTGGGTTAACGTCGGTGTCTCGCTGGTGGAGGGGATCTTGGTTCGATTCCTCCTATTTACAATGTGGGTTCAACTTGTGCTACTTACATCTGTATTCGCGTCCTACATCATTTTTTAGCGTTAAATTCTTGTGTTGATGGTTTGAAAAGAAAGATAGACCTGCTCTAATCAAGCTTCCCATCCTGTTTTTTCCTGATGGCTTAGTGGGTCAAGGCTGGTACTTTGCTAATGTTGGTGGTCAGGGTTCAATCCTGGCTTTCTGTCTGCTAGTCATGAGGTAGGTTAAATTCCTGATTCCTTTTTCATATTCTTGTTTTGATGGGTTAAAAAGAAAGATAGACCTGCTCCAATCAAGCTTCCCAGCTTGTCCTTCCTGATGGTTCAGTCGGTTAATGCTGGTGCCTGGCTAATGCGTGAATCAGGGTTCAAATCCTGCATTGTCCATGCTATTCATGATTTGGTTTTGCTTCTTAAGTCTGTCTTTAGCATTATATTCTTGTGTTGATGGTTTAAAAGAAAATATAGACCTGCTCTAACATTTGGCACAGCCTATCCTTCCTAATGGTTCAGTGGGTTAAATCGGGTGTTGTGCTTTTGGTGGGGTTCAGGGTTCGAATCCTGCTTTCTGTCTGCCAGTCAGGATTCACTTCCTACATTTTTCTTTAGCGATATATTTTTGTTTTAAATGGGTTGAAAAAAGATAGACCTGCTCTAAACAAGCTTCCTAGCCTGTCCTCACCGATGGTTCAATGGGTTAACATCAGTGTCTTGCTGGTGTTGGGGATCTTGGTTCAATTCCTGCTATTTACATTGTGGGTTCAACTTGTGCTACTTACATCTGTATTCGCTTCCTACATCTTTTTTTTAGCATTAAATTCTTGTGTTGATGGTTTGAAAAGAAAGATAGACCTGCTCTAATCAAGCTTCCCATCCTGGTTTTCCTGATGGCTTAGTGGGTTAAGGCTGGTGCTTTGCTAATGTTGGTGGTCAGGGTTCAATCCTGGCTTTCTGTCTGCTAGTCATGAGGTGGGTTAAATTCCTGATTTCTTTTTCATATTCTTGTTTTGATGGGTTAAAAAGAAAGATAGACCTGCTCTAATCAAGCGTCCCAACTTGTCCTTCCTGATGGTTCAGTTGGTTAATGCTGGTGCCTTACTAATGGTGTGAATCAGTGTTCAAATCCTGCATTGTCCCTGCTAGTCATGATTTGGTTTTGCTTCTTAAGTCTGTCTTTAGCATTATATTCTTGTGTTGATAATGTTGAAAATATAGACCTGCTCTAACAATTGGAACAGTCTATCCTTCCTGATGGTTCAGTGGGTTAAGACTGGTATTTTGCTGTTGCTGGGGTTCAGGGTTCGAATCCTGCTTTCTGTGTTTCTTTCTGGTCTGAATTTCATGCTTTGAAGCATGAAACGAAGGATAAACCCCCCCAAAAAAGGAGGTGTGTTGTGGGACTTGATGGCTTTGTGGTAAAAGCCTTGCCTCTGAGCTCAGAGGTTGCTGGTTCAAATCTGGCTTGTCCCCACACTGGGTAAGTTGTGTGGAAATTAGTAGGTGGTGAGCAATAGAGTGGTTGACTGTGAACAAAGGTTGTAAAGACCTGCTTGGTTACAGGCTTAGTCACAAAAAGAATAAAAGGTTTTGTGTTTTTGGGAGAGGAGAGTGTGGAAGAATAAATTTTTTTTTCTGGAGCCTATGTCGAAACTTTTTTGGATGTTTTTGCTTCATAACCCCCTGTTTTCAGCTTCTCAGATGCCAGGGGGGCACACGCCTGATTATTGCCCCCCTGGTTCAGGATATGCCCTCTGAAACCGTCCACATCCGACCTTTCACGCAGCCATTTCTGACACCTTCCTTGCTATGGTCACCGGAACCTTCCACACTCTTAACTTTGAGTCCTGGCTGGGGTTTGAACCAGCAACCTCTCAACCCAGAGGTAAAGCTCTTCCAATTGAGCCACAGGATCTCCTGCAAGAACCTGATTTTTAGGACCTTTTTTAGGACCTTTTTTGCTTCTTTTATAAAACTTTTTAAACAATTTAAAGGATCTCTAAGGGGTAGGAATCGAACTGGGTGAGTCAGATAGCAGAGGCTGCATTACTAACCACTACACTACCACAGGGGTGGCAAACAAGTCTTTGCTTATTGGACTCTTGGTTTTTATATAGTTAAGAGACCACTGTTTTCTCTTAGATCATGATGGTAGAGGGTCAAAACGTCTCCTTTCCGTTCATTCTCTCAGTTACTCGAAGTCTATGAGAAGTGACTCAGGCATAAGAACCACATCTCCAAAACCAGCACCACTGATATGCCATGATTTACCAGCAACCAATTTTATTTATTTTTATTTTTCTGTTTTTAAAAACTTATTTTAATGTTCAATATGAAACTAGAGACACAGACACAGCTTTAAAAAGAGTGAGAAACAAATAGAGAGACAGCAAGAGAGAGACATATACAGTGAGACAGAGACATTTACTAAAAGAGAGAGACAATTCGATAGAGGAAATAGAGAGACAAAGATAGCGAGATATAGCCACTTCCTGTTGGAAGTGTTTCTCCCGAGCGACTCTTAATGATCTCATTTACTAAATGAGCAGTAGTGAGTTAAGTGCTTGCTCAGGTGCCCAAAACTGGCAGCTTGGAGGTGTTAAACATGTATCATATTTACAGCATGTGATATGTATGTAAGCATATGTACAGTGATTAAATATAAAGGCTATATCAGTGCAGAGATGTGTGGACATCATTAAAAGCCTTTGCCATGTTTCCACACGGACAGTTAATGAGGTGATACCGGAGAAACTGCACCTCTTCAAGTCAAGTCAGGAAACTTATATATAGCAAATTAGAGACATTTTACAGATTTGAATGATGTATTGTTTTTATCTGTAAAATAAATCAGATCAATAAAAACAGTAATTTAAGTTTGTGTCGCCATTATGAGGGAAAAACCCACAAAACGCCACCCAGAGGGTGAATTGTGTAAAACATGGCGGATTTGGTGTTTGATTTGAGACTTGGCGCAGAATTAAAACAAAAGTTTACTGATTTAAAATATTTTTATCTGGAGTTTATTTATTTATTTTATATCTAAGAAAGGACGTCCTGGATAAACATATTTTTTGCCGAAGGTTTTAATTGTGCCTCTTATTTATTTAGTTTTTTATTTATGTATTTACATTTTCTATAAAAATTTTTGAAACAGAAATGCGCTCTGAATTAATAGCGTGTTAATAAAATTTAGTGCCGTTTACAATAATCTTCATTTTGACAGCCAAATATACATTCTCAGTCATGTTCTCATCACTGACTCCCTCTGTCTCATCCACATTAACCCCAAACTTCTTACTGCCTTCTGCCTGCTGCTTCTTTGCTCCGTAAACTAGTCTACATCTGTGGTGAGTGAGAGTCAGGAATTTATACACCAGTGGATTGAAAAAGACGCGCAATGACAGGAAATCGGTTGTTCGGCTGAAATCTGCGCACAGTGAAAAAAATAAATAAAAAATTTCACCCAATCAATGGATTGGAAGTAAAAAGTACAGATATTTGTGTAAAAATGTAATGAACATAAGTAAAAAGTTGTCTGAAAAATAAATAGTGGAGTAAAGTACTGATACCAAAAAATCTCTCAAGTACAGTAACGAAGTATTTGTACTCCGTTACTTCCCACCCCTGGTTGCGAGCAGTAGCTGAAGCGAAAATCAGATACATTTGTAAAGATATTGTAAGATCTTGACCTGGAGATAAATCACCTGGGATGACCAGCTGTTAAGTTCTGCTGGGATTTAGTTTCAGTTGATGGAGCAGGTATCCATGATGATATGTCTGCCAGACATGGATGGAGAAAGCATCTTTAAGCATCTGTAATTTTCGGAATTTTTAGTTTTCAGTATTATTCCACTTTTATGAGTCATCTGTATGTAAAAGAAATAAAGTACAACTTTGTCTTATTAGCAAAACCCATCCTTTTGGCACAGCCCATGTTCAAGCAGTCCATCCCAGAGCCTAAGGTGGTGGCTCCAGCACCGATCCCCAAGTCAGACAGCACACACTTTCAGGCGATCACTAGAGACGGGATGGTGGAACAGATGGAGGAAAAGCCTTCGGTACTCGGAGCCGAAGAGGCAGGAGCTCCAGCATCAGTTCTTTCTCCAGATATGGATGTAGAAGCCATTGCTGCAGGGGCTTGCTCTAGTGCAGATCTAGAACATGAACAGCAGGGTCCTGGGTTTGAGGGCCACGCTAAAACCGACTCTCCGTTGAAAAGAAAAGGTTGGTTTTCCTAAGATTTCGGTTTTAGAATGTTCAGTGTTTGTGCATTAAACCAACAAGTATCTATTCATTCTAAGACAAAAGAAGTCATCATCTTGGATCAGATGGTGTGTATCTGGATGACCTTACTGAACTAGAGCCTGAGGTAGCAGCACTCTATTTTCCCAAAAGGTGAGCTTTTCTTAAAAAGCAAATTTCTTTTTCATGATAAAATTAGATTAATTCTGATAAAAGTAATCATTCTGATGTGCAGTGAAGGCACAGGGTTGGTGAGGAGTCGGACAGAAATGAGGAGCAACAGTCAGTCACCAAGCAGCGGCATGGACAGTGGCTGGGACAGCTTTTCTGATCAATCAGGAGAGCTGCCCAGTATCGCCATCTCACTGTGTGGTGGATTGACCGAGAACCGAGACATCACTCGAGGTAAATAGCATACGGTATATTCGGATCCTGAAGAATTGCTTGCTTGCTAGATGTTATTGATCTGATTTTTCTGCTGCAGAGGAGTTTGAGGAGAAAGCAGTGTCTTATCATGAGTTTGCTAATAATCCGTCGATTATCGATGACCCCAATCTGGTTGTCAAAATTGGAGCCAAGTACGTCGAATATTTCGTACAATAATGAATTCTAATTTTTTTTTACCAAAAAAAAAAAGATTTCATCAAAATGAATTGTTTGTTCTTGTTGTATGTGTAAGGTTTTATAACTGGAGTACAGCCGCTCCTCTTGTACTGGCCATGCAGGCGTTTCAGAAGCCCTTACCAAAGGTAAACCTGCATACTTTTTATTAAAATACTAAAGGATCGTTTATTTTTATCCCAGCTTTTTTGCCAGCTTTCTGTGAAGTTTCTCAAGTTTGTGCACACTTAAGCATTCCACAGTTAGTCTTCATTTGCTGTTATACTACCCTTCACTCATCTGGGAGGATGTTCCACTAGATTTTGGAGTGTACTTGTGGAAATTGAGCTCAATAAGCCACAGTTGGAAACGTCAGATACTGATGTAGGTGAGGCGAGGCTGCAATTCATCCCATAGGTTTTCAATTGGGTTTAAAACTTAATATCAGGCCATTTAAGACCTCTGACCTATGTACAACATATCTTCATAGAGCTGGCTTTGTGCACAGGGGCACTGCCATGCTGGAACTGGTTTGGGTCTCCTAGTTTAAGTGAAAGGAAAATGTCGATTGAACACATCGATATACATCCCGTGCAAATTTGTTATTATAGTAGTAACAGTTAAGGGAAGGTTGTCCCAATACTTTTGACAATATCATGTGTATCCATTCTTCAAAACCAACACCAATCATTTGACACATTTTAAGCTGGTAAGAATTCAGCCAGGGTCAACAACCCAAACATTTTGCAACCCAGAGAAGTACTGATGTTTTTTCAAAGGAGTTACAGGGCTCTGAAATCATCATAATAAAAATGCCACAATTCCAAAACAAGTTTTTGGTTTTTACTGAGGGGAAAAATGTTTGGATTTCAAGCAACAGAGATGATATTGCAGGAATTTGGGAAAACACTTTTTCCGATTAATGGACACCGTTAGTTGATTGCTGGAGTTATTGGGAAATCCATACCGATAGTTTTTCCGGGTAGCGTCCGTTGCTGGAGCTGCTGAGAAGGTCCTCAGTCATTATGAGAGTGGCCTCTAGAGGCAAATCACTAAAGCCATGTGCTGTTGGTTTTTTTTACATGGGGAGAGCTCATGGTGAGTGCTAAATTATATTATTAATAATAATTTATAATTTGTATCATTATGTTTATTAATACTATAAATAAAATTAATTTGTTCAATTTTTATTTATTCACAATCATAATTCGATTTTTTTAAATTATTTTTGTAATTCAGTAGTAGTTCAGCACTCTTTTACATATAGAGTTTTTTTTTTGGCCGTATTTATTTTTAAATCTATTGGTTGATTATTTGGCAGTTATCACCAACGATCTAACCTAACTATTGGTATCGGTAACATCCACTATCGGTCGACCTCTAGTAAACACCCTATTAATGTGTATAGTGTAAAACAAGAGATCTAACTGATGAATACATTACAAGATACCAAGAAATTGTAAACTATTTAAAATATACAACATATAATGGAGTATTTTGTTGCTTTCATTATAACTCCGTGAATGTTCTAACGTGCTCTACGAGCCTAAAGCCACGAAAATAAGACTTAACTTGTTTTTCCCCTCTTTTTTTTATTCCTTTTTTCCATTTATTTTGTTCATCTCATCTCATTTGACACTGTTCCAAGTACTCTTGTCTGAGTTACATGTACTCTGCTTTCGGATTCTTTACTTATTGCTTTCCCACTGTTTTTTGCTCCAGTCCCGTATGTCCTACTTTCATGTTTGTTTGTGTGTGTGTGTGTGTGTGTGTGTGTGTGTGAGTGTGTGTGTGTGTGTGTGTGTGTGTGTGTGTGTTTGAGCCTTAGCTACTGCATGCCTTTCACTTTGTGTGCATGCTCACAGCCATTCATTTATATTTTTGAGTTTTGAGTATCAGGTACTCTGTGCATTTGCTCCAGGCTGCATTGGAGAACATTGTGAAGGAGAAAATGCCCAAGAAAGGAGGACGTTGGTGGTTCTCGTGGCGAGGCAGGAACAGCAGCTCGAAGTCGGTAAGTCGTTGCTGTTCAGTTTAAATAAATGCTGGCAGAGATCGTCTGGTTTGCTGATTTTCTGTTTTTTTTTTTTTCTCTATCAGGAATCTGCTGAAAGTGGGGAGCAGACACTAGGCAGTAGGTAAGATCTTCCCAAGAAACAGTGTTAACTCCAACAATGGCTCTGTACCTTTACTGTAGGTGTAGCTGTAGGGGCACATCGATGAAATGCATTTAAAATAACTTTTATTTAACAAAGCAGCCACTACACCTCATCCAGGGGTCGCTATTCTGACCATTTTAGTTTATTGGTCTGTAATTATAATTTTTCTGATTTAAGTTTTGTTAGTGACTCACATCATCCAAACATTCAATCAGACACGATAAATAAATAAGTAGATAATTTGCCTGTTGTGTTTTGTAACAGGTTAAAGGATGAATCCTCTTCAAGTGACGACGACAGCAGACCGACTAAGCCGAGTTCATCATGCAATCAGACTGAAGCTCTTCCCAGTTCTAGCAACATCTGCTACAAGAAAACTCTCCGGTTGTCCTCAGAGGAGCTGGTAATGTTTTAATTTTTAATAATCTTGTAACAGACTCGTGGCGATAAAATAATTCGTTCCAGTGGGGGAATACGGTACGGTTCCCTTTATGAATATAATTTTGGAAAGCATAATTAGGAGTTTTTACAACTATAAGAGTTACAGATGTCCGCTATGAGGGGCATTCATTCTGTTCTCAGGCCAGTCTGCAGTTAAAAGAGGGCCCCAACGATGTGGTGTTCAGTGTGACTACGCAGTACCAGGGCACCTGTCGTTGTGAGGGAACCATATATCTGTGGAACTGGGATGATCGAATCGTCATTTCAGATATCGACGGCACAATCACCAGGTGAGCATACGGTTAGCCTGGAGTTAGCAGGAGTCTGAAAAAGATTTAACCATAATCAAGGTCGAAAAATATTTTTAAACTCGCCTACATGGTTTGGACCTTTTGTCTAGAGTGTTATAGCAGTTGCTCTATTGCAGGTCAGATACTCTCGGACACATTCTGCCAACACTGGGCAAAGACTGGACGCATCAGGGTATCGCCCGTCTTTACCACAAAGTTAGCCAGTAAGTGGCATCAGTGTGTTCTGATTCTACACAGTAAAAAGCATGAAGAGAACATTTCCTGCTCAGAACTGTTGTTGTTCTGTAGGAATGGTTATAAGTTCATGTATTGCTCTGCACGAGCGATCGGTATGGCTGATATGACAAGAGGCTACTTGCATTGGGTGAATGAGAGAGGCACCATGCTACCCCAAGGCCCCGTCCTCCTCAGCCCCAGCAGCCTGTTCTCTGCATTGCACAGGTAAGTGTTTGCCAAAGTAAATTTCGATGTCAAATAAAAACGTATGAAACTTTTTTTCTTTATTTAAGTGAATCTGGACACCATTTTACCCTGAAAACCCTTCAAAACACTTGTGCATGGAACAAAAATGCTAAAATAAAGTCATACATGCTGATTTGTTATACAGGGTGATGCAGGGAATTGGTACATTTTGGGGGATCATACACATACATACTTAATCTTCGAGGTCAGATCAGTGCATGTGCCAGCCCCGATGATGGCAGTGATACGCAATACACTGAGATCATGTACTCTCGTTACAGGGAGGTCATTGAGAAAAAGCCGGAAAAGTTCAAAATCGAGTGTCTGACCGACATCAAGAACCTTTTCCATCCTAACGCAGAGCCTTTCTATGCCGCGTTCGGAAACCGAGCAACCGTAAGTGGCGAGAGGATTCTGTAATACTATTAACACGAGAGTCTTGTACTGTACGCTCACAGAACGTTCTCTGTGTAGGACGTGTATTCGTATAAGGAGGTGGGAGTGCCCCTGAACAGGATCTTCACTGTGAATCCTAAAGGAGAACTCATTCAGGAACACGCTAAGACCAACATATCGTCGTAAGTGTCCGTCTCACTTGGATGAAGCGCTAACAGGAGAATGAATGATACGGGAATAAACACTACTTCCGATTCCTCCTTTAGATACGGGCGCCTGTGTGAAGTGGTCGATCATGTTTTTCCGTTGCTGATTCGAGGCAATACATCGGACTTCCCTTGTTCGGACACCTACAGCCAGTTCACTTACTGGAGAGAGCAGCTACCAGAACTGGACAAGCATGAGCAGGATGTGGAGAACAGCTGAGGTGATTAAAATGCAGGACTGGAAAAAGAGCACAATTCTGACACAAGCTTGTCGGTTCTGTTGGTATCGAAATCTTTCCCTTTAAATTGTGTTTTTTGTTTTTTTTGCTTTATTATTATTACTATTATAGTTACAGTAGCACTTTTGTTATTTGATTATATTTATTCTATGGTCGTGATGTCAATCTTAATTTGTTTGCACCTTGCCTGTCACTTTAAAGTGTCTAGAGAAAAAGACTCGGATCTCAGCAAGCAATAAGACAAAGCTCACATCTGGACACAATTTGTCTCCTCTTCAGCCTCTGCTCTTCTCGTTTTTTTTCTTTGGACATATCTGTTTTTTTTTTTTTTTGTATAAGGAAAGCGGGTTGTACAGCTTGTAAAATAGATTTAAAAGTAACATTTTATAATTTTTATTATTGACTAAAGAGCACGGCGGACGTATGTAGTCCCCTCTCAGGTCTCACACCTCGTCTATTTAGTTCTAGCGCAAACATCAGCGAACCTCCGTAAGCACTTGTGCCTGATCGAAACGGTTTACAAACAATTGTAAACTGTAGTCCAGCGTCAGGTCACGGCAAGACGACAAGTCCAAGCAAACACTGACTCGCTGAGGCAAACTACAGTGTATGAATCCCAACACACACACACACTGTTCCTCTCACAGCCTTCCTGTTAGTGGTTGACCACAGAAGAGTTTATATACATCCACATACACACACTATCACTCTCATAGTCTCCCTGATTGACCACAGGCGTCCTCGTGTACACACAGTCTACATCTATATTAATCCGTCTAAAAAACGCTTCGCATCAACACTGTTGTTTGCATCCAATGTTGAACGGAAATGTCTGGAAATGCATCCTAACCAGGAGACCATGAGAGGGATAGTGTGTGTGTATGTAATGGGATTAGCAGTCGGTGGTGCCATGACCCGACGGCCGTGGTGTTTGCAGGGAGTTGGTCGTCCTGTGGTGCCATGACCCGACTTTCCTGTTCTCATTGTACATTTGTACACTATCTTGTCCTTTAGTTGACTATGGAATATAAAATATTATGTTTTACAACATGGACGACAGGAAACATGAAATTTTATTTCAACTATTCGCAAGGAATAATATACACAGCATTCCTTTATGTGTCTGTAGTCTTACTATATGAGTTTCCGCAACAGGAAGGCACTCCAGGAGAGCTAACTTTGTTTTTTTTTTTTCTTGTTAACGTGAAATATCTTCCTTAGTGTCATAGCGGTGCAGAAGATATGGCAGGGAATATTCAGGTGCATGTTCTCACTGTGTTCATTAGTAGATTTACTCTTGGTTTTCTCCCATCTCCTGTATGTGGATGAGCTGAACCCAAAATCCTCTAGGTGTGAATGAGAGTGTGTGAGGATGCCCTGCAAGCTATCGAACTCCCATTGAGGCTGCTCTGAATCCACTACAGCTCCGACTACCTTTTGTGGTCACTAAATATGAATGAATGTTTTGTTCGATCAAATTCTTGGCATTTTACATTATTAATATGAACAAGAGCAAAAGGTTGATTTTGATTTGTGTTTGGGGTCAGAGTTATAATTAATAGTATTAAACAGTACAATACTGTTCATGTTATTTATAAAAGGAAATAATAAAAAGGGTGCTGCTGTAACAATATGCTGCATAATCCAGTGCACATGGAATTAATACTGTTATACCTTTTATTATTAAATAAATGATATATACTGTATATGGACAAAAGTTTGTGGACACCTGAGCATAACATGTGATTTCTTTCTGAACATCCCAGTCCACATTTACCCTTATAAATATCCTCCACTCTTCTGGAAAGATGTTCCACTAGATTTTGGAATGTGCTTGTGGTGTAGGTGAGGTGAGAAGGTCCGGGGTGCATTTAGCGTTTAAGTGTTTAATAGGGTTGGAGCTCTACAGCAGGAGATCTTATACTCCAACCCATTTAAAGCAGATCTCCATGGAACTGGGTTTGTGCATCTTGAAATCTTATACAATTATTTGTGGTAACAGTTTTGCAAACAAACCACATATGGATGAAAAAGCCAAGTGTCCCAATACTTTTGGCCATATAGTGTGAATATCAACTAAAGCTTCAGTGAATGAAAGCATGTCATGTCTTTGTGAATGTAATGTATTTTAAGATTCAAAAAATGGTTAAATTATTCAATTTTGTACAAATATATTCTCTTTATTATGTTAATAATAGTAGACCTTTAAAGAAATTGAGGGAAGAAACAACATTGGCGCCCTCTACTGGAGACTCTTTCCCTTTGAATAGGCTTCTTTGAATTTCAGCCAGAACCCTGGACTCGGACTCGTGTGTCCTCAACCGGCAACATCCGATATTCTTTCTGTGAAGGATCAGCAGTGTTGCAGATCGTGGGTTTCGGATTTATTGTGATTAAATGATGCAAACGATGAAAATCTGTATAATAAAATCTGATTACTACACAAACTGAGTCTAATGTTCAATCATACAAACATTTGAGTCGTACGTTTAGAGATGATTCATTCATTCCACATGACTATCAGATAGAATGATAGAATTCATGGGATTAAAAGGTTCGAGTTCAAATGCCTGGGGTCGACTGTAAAAAAGAATGGAGAGCGTTAGAGAAGTGAAGAAAAGAGAGCAGGCACGGTTGAGGGACGTGGCGTCTACATGTGGTGAGGGAAGACATTGCAGGTGGTTGGTTTGAAAGAGGTAGATGTAGAGGAAAAAGTGATATGGACCCCACGAGGGACAAGCCAAAAGAAAACAGGGATGAATAGAAGGTTAAATGTACTTGGGGACTGCAGACGAGTGTATGATATATATGATCAAAAGTATGGGGACGTTAGATTACAGCCTTTTCATGCATTCCACAAACTGTTTTTAGATCCCAGTGCCTTCGGATGTGGTAGATTTGATCCTCAATTCATCTAGATGACCCAAACCGCTGTGCGCAAAACGCTGTGCGCTTCATGGAAATACAGTTGGAGAGGAAGATCTTAAGTGACCTCCTATAGAGCTCTGACCTCCTATTAAGCATCTTTGGGATGAATTTGAACAGCACATCAGGCCTCCTCAACTTTACAAACATCATTGTAGCTGAATGAGAGCAAATCTGTACAAACATCTTAACAAAAGAGTGGAGGTTAATATAAGAGTAAATGGAGACTAAATGTGGAATGGGATGTGTTTAAAAAAAAAAAAAAAAAAAAAAAAAAATCAGATGTCCACAAACTTCCGCCTAGATGTTCTACGGTTACACATCGCAATGCTTTTGTATTCATGTTGTTTTTTATACCTTGCAAAAAACAAGCCGGACCTACCTGTGTCCGGACCTACCTGTAATCCACTGTCCACAACCTGACCAAAAAAAAAACCAGTTCGTGTACATAGAAACTAAAAGTGCATACATTTTATTCATTTTTTTTGTACTTATAATAAAGTGGGAAGCATCACGTGGAACCGTTTCGCCCCGACCTGGCGTCGTTACGTCGGCATACCGTGAGAAAGAAGGCCGATTTCACACCAGGAGGAGGATTAGGAAATGCTTCTGAACCCTGATTCTGTTGCATATTCAGTATGTGCTTATATTCAGAGGTGCCACCATCTATAATGCAGCCTTTTTTAAACCTTTTTGCTATTACAGTTCAGAAAAAAAACCACCTAAAACTATGCCTTTCTGCTATAACCACCAAAAACTCACAAATGTAAAAAGCCATGAAGGCAATAAGACAGGAAAGGTGAAGCTCTTATGTTTGTTTTGTGAGGAATTTATCCAGGGCCATTTATCCAAATTCAAACTTCAAATGTCATATATATATATATATATTTGGCACCTCTGCATGTCTAATACTTTGCTTTTGGCCTGGGCACGGAACTGCGCAAATAAAACCCGAACCGAAATATGACACAAAAGAGTCGCTTAAAATTATAGAACATTTAAATCAATCAAAATATGCAGCTAAAAAAAAAAAAAAGTCGTTACGAACTAAATCTGTAGGGAGGATAGTCAGAGACGCATAAATTAAAACAATAAATACAAAATCAAAAGAGATCAGAGCTTGTAGAGTCACTTCTGGGTCACCACTTCATTTGTACCATTGTAAAATAAAACTTAAAGAGATAAGCAAAGAAAAGAGAGGAAAAAAATAAGTTCTAAATGATGGAGTTATTCAGGCTGTTGCACACTTATATATAAGATGTAGTGTTAGTTGAGATCAATCCTGATCTACAAATCAAATTGAAGTAAATGTAAAAAATATAATAATTATACAGCCAAATAGACAGGGAAACAAAAAGAAAGAAATCCTGAGACATCTCTATACCCAGTGACAAAAAAACTGAGGCAAAATGCAGATAAAAAAAAAAAAAAAAAAAAAACCAAACAAAAAAAGACAACAAAGTATACACTTGGCATCAAGGTCATTAATACACAAGCGTTCTAAAGAAGAAGTCACACATTCAGTAGCATGGTCCACAGTAGCTGAGGACGTTTTAAGGCGAGGTGTTTGAGTAAGGAATGTCTGGAGGAGTTATACCGGGATTTCATTTTGGGCTTTTGCCATCAAAGAGCTGAAAATCGAGCCGAACCCAGACCTCTCCAGTAGGCACTTCGTGAAGCAGCAGTCGTTTTGTCGTCGCTCCTTTGTTCACCAGGTCCTTCTTGATGGTGGCCACGGGAAGCTCGGTCCGACCCAGGAACTCTGTACAAACAGGAAACATATTGTAAATGAACAAAAACAACAACAATAAAAAGATCTTTTTTATTGTTTCGAGAATAAAATGACGGACCGTCGGGTGAAAACTGCTCGCGTTCGTAAATGGTGATGCACAGCACATCCTGGTACAGGTCGTTGATGTTGAACTGGCAGTTGAAGTTCCATTTCGGGTTCTGCGTATCGTTAAGCGTTCGCGACGTGTAGCACTGCGCCCCCATGGTCACTTCGCAGTACGGATTGCACCTTCCTGAACACGAATTTTACATAAACATTTTACAGATTTTCTTTGTTGCTTTGAAGCGTTTTTTCATTCAAAGCATTTCTCAAAACTATTTGTACGGACGGCACAACACGTTGGATTTCTTGTAAAAAAAAATGTGATGCACAATACAGTTGTTTTCACTACCACACACTTTACGTACATTACTGATCTGTCATATACTCTGTATATTGTGTCCTATTTAATATTCATGTTGTCTGTTTTGTCTTGTATAGTCTAAATGTAGTGTTATGTCTGCACTTTTGAGAGTCACCAACAGGTGGAACCAAATTCCTTGTGTGAGTGTCAACACATTTGGCCAATAAACCTGATTCTGTATCAAAATGACAAACGGTTAATAATGTAGGAAACAGCAGACAATTAGTACACAATCAATGTGCACATGTGACTCCATGATGTGGAGGTCGAACGAGAAGTTTTAAGAATTTCAATTCTGATCCGAGAAACGCAAAAAAAATAAAAAAATAAAAAAAATAAAAATCACGCACCATTTGATTTTGAGGATTTCAGTTCAGTTGCCTCCTGGACAGTTACGAGGAGGCGGCCGATTCCTGTTGCTTTTATCGAGCGAGCTTAAATAAGACCAGATTTATTTAGTTAAACCACAATGAATAGTAACGGCTATTAATATTGTAATTTATTTCCATACAAGGATAATACTGTTAGCTCTCGAGCTCACCTTGATAGGCCTTCTCCCGTTTGCTTTTTTCGGTCTCGAGGAACTCCTCTGAGGCGGCTTTGATCTTCTGAACCCAAGCAGTCCTGATCACAGATATAATCGTATCAAACATTGTGTCTTTTGTGACCTTAAATAGCAAGAGTATATTGATTACAACTCTAATTCACCTCTCATTAATATTGTCGGTTTTGAGGGTATAAACGCGGTCGATGTGAGAGATGTAGAAGACCGGCTCATCGCTGGAGGGATCTGTTGGCATCTTCACCAGGACTTCATTCAGTAACAAAGGCTGATGACAGAACAGATATTGTTTATTCTCGCAACTCATTCTCGTCCAAAAAAATACAAAAAAATCCAATATTTCTTACCGATTTGTACATCTTGTACTGTGTGTTGGACTTTGGGCTGAAGAGTCTGTCTGGGCCTGATGATGTGAACTGTTTGACAGCTTGAGTGAAGAGCATGAAATCGTTGAAAAGGAAGGCGTACAGCTCCTTATTGCTCTTGGTTTTAAAAAGTTTCCCGCTGTGGAGGAGCTTTCGTGGACCCAGGCAGTTGGTCAGAGAGTTGAAAACCAGATTCTAGTCAAATAAGGGAGAAATTACCAGATTGTCAGACGTCAAATTCCATCGTTTAGGAGCATAGGAAGTAGAGGTCGACCGATACGATAGCTGGGTAGAATCCTCATGTTAATAGTGTTGAACTTTATTACAAAAAAATAAATAAATACAGTAATGAATCATGAAAATTTTCTAAATAAAATATTAATAAAAATTAAAGACATGCATTCAGGCTGAAACAAAAAGTAACACTTCAAATAAATAAAAACAGTTACATCTTAAAGAAACACTGACAGCACATGGTGTCAGTGATTCGCCTCTAGAGGCCGCTCTCTTTACTGTATAACGCAACCCGGAAAAACTACAGGTGTTGATTTTTGATTAAATGAGCCATGCAGAGCTTTTTACTTGAGAAGTTTTAATAAAACCGGAAACGGAAGATTGTGAAATGCAAGTAATACTGAAAGATCTTTCTTCTCACCTCTGTGATCCCCTCGGACTGGACATGGTTCTGGATCCACTCAAGTCGATCAGAGTTCTCCTTCTCCCTCACGCCTTCGTTCACCTGAGAGCACAGCTCCTCAGCCTTCTCCAGAGCCTCTCGCAGCTGAGCATGGTCCACATGAGTCTCAGGGGTGCTCTCAAGAATCTGGGGACGAACAAACAGGCGTCTTGATGTTTAACAAGGTGTGCTCACGACAAATCGTGGCACAAGACGGCAGTTCAGGGTACTTACGTTTTTGATGTGGAGAGGGTAACGCGTGATTCTTTGCATAGGTTTCAGTAAAAAGCTGGACAACGGCATTCCTTTACAGCGGTAATCTGTGGCGATTTTCTAAAGAACCAGTTGAACAAACGGTTTTAAAATGAGATCTGAAGCAAAAAAATATTATTTAAATATCGTACATCTGAATATCCTAATATAAAGTCAGAAGGCATTGAGATAAAAACTACATTTAATACATCATGGACAAACGTTTGTGGACACCTGACCACAAGATTCGTATATGTGGTTTGTAAACACTACACATTACACAATTAGTCCCCGTTTGTTGTTTTAATAACCTTCACTCTTCAGGGAAGATGTTCCACTAGATTTTGGAGTGTGGTTGTGGAGATTTGCGCTCATTCAGTCATAAGGGCAAAGGTCCCCAAACTACAGCCCACCCCCACATTTGGCCTCTAAACAATGGCAGAGACATAAAAAAATAAAAATAAAATTATTTTAAATATATGTTTTTCTCATATCATATCTGTATTTGATGAAGGTTGGCTATAAAACTATATTAAATCATTACAAGAGCGGCCTCTAGAGGCCAATTACTGACAATGCATGCTGTTTTTACATGCGAGACGACGAGCTGCATGAAAAGCGCTAGATTATATTTATTATTATATTATTTATTAGCATAGCCTAATTACTTGTTAGATTCACCCACCAACCATATGCATAAGTAAGTAAATGTTTTGATCAGAAAATCTTCCACTCCAACCCAAGTATACCATATCTGCATGGTGTTGGCTTTCTGCACAGGAGTATTATCATGCTGGAACAAATTAAAATTGAATGCTATAGACATTCAATACAAAATATTACTACCAACATTGTAGTCATTTTTTTGGGAAGAACCACATATAAAGGCAAGTGTCCAATTATTTTTGACCACACTACACTTTACACTGTTTATACTTATGCATTTTCTTAGATCAAAATTTTTAGATGGAGATGGTCCATGAAGCTCAGACGACTTGTACCTTTAGGAAGTCTTTAAATTCCGGCTCCTGGTCCGTCTTCTGCTGCAGCAACGCAGCACAGTTGAGCTGACAGCTGCAGAAACGAATGTAGGCCTGCATGTGAGAGAGCTCAGAGGCCAGGATGTCACCGATCATCTGCACCGGCATATTTTCTCCCCCCGTCTTCTTCCTCGCTCGCAGGGCTCTGATCCGGGAAGGAAAAAAACGAACGATTGAAAAGGTTAACGAAAAATCTCAGGTAAAAGGGTCTCCATGTCTCCTGATCGCATGCTGTGTGTTACACGTACTTGAGCAGCTTGCTGTTGGACACGATGAGCTCTTTCCAGTTTAGGAAAATGGTGTTCATCTCGGCTTCTGTTAAGCGGCCCGACTCGGACATGGGCTTCTGAAAGACCTGGAAAGAGGTTCAAGAAACACTTCACCTGGTTATTATATTAGCACATCAGCACATTTATTTATTTTATTGGTAAAGAAGAACATTATGGATGGTATTCATGTGTCTATTTGAGACTCATTTTAAAGTGTGTATACATCAATAATGATATGTAAAGCGATAGTGATGGTGTAGGGCGACGGTGGTGGTGTAGGGCGACGGTGGTGGTGTAGGGCGATGTGCTAATTCAATGACCGTTATCAAATTAAGCATGCATTTTAATTGCTGCCAAAACAGATCAACAACAAGCAGGTTAAATAAGTATGAGTAAATAAGGTAAGAAGGTGATTGGGATGGAGCATAACACCATTTGCAGCATTTCGCAATTCCCAAAATATCGTAGTAGACCACTGATGGTGACTCTGTGAAGGATTACCTCCAGAACCAGCTGCAGATCCTCCATGTATTTTTCCTCGGTCTCAATGAGCTCGTGGATGTAGCCTTGTCGTTTCTTTTCCTGCAAGCTCATCGAGTCTAGACTCGTCAGGTCAGAACACCCTGCGAATGAGAGAGACACAGCATAAGAAAGGCCCTAAAATATATGCGCTATCCTAAACCCCACACAGCAGATACCTTCATACCCTCCTGGGGAAACATAGGAAAGAGCTCCTGTTCCAAACACACTCGTAAGCAAGCATAAGGGCATTCACAGAGGGATTGAAAGGCAGGCACTCAAAAATGCTCACGTCAAACCTTACCTGAAGAGGACCCCCAATTCGGATGCTCCCGAAGGCCCTGTAAGGTTGGGTCTTTCGCGATGCCTTCATTATCCACACACCACAGTCTTAAAAAGAGCAGTTTTAACCTGCCGTGTGAGCAATCGGTCGCTCAGTTCTTCACTGTTCATAAACGTGTATGTCTGTCCATTATAACCAACTTTGACCAGCATGAGCGGATTATTGGGGAAAGGCATGCAGTGTAACCTTTAACCTGTTTTATTAGTAATATTAATCAACATAATTAGTAAGAATATGTCAAACGAAAACCAAAATCAGTGATCTCTTTATATTATGACTGGATTGGCAAGAGAACTTCCGAAAGCCCGGTGCATCAGAATATTCACAGAATATAATAGTGATATAAAAAAATAAAAAACTGAACAGGTAGATTTTGTTTTCAAAGACTTTTAATGTCTAGATTTCTGTAAATCAAATAAATAGGGTTACATAGCATCTCTCCACACTTCTTCCGACACCGTAAACCCTTTGCTAAAATACAAATCACTTAAACAAATGTAACTAGTGCACAGAAGCGTGGCATGAAACACGATATGCGAGTAACATCATTCATTATTCTGTTGTGCTCCGTAATAGTAGCAGCATACAGATACATTGCATTCGAGGAACCTCAAAAGCAGATAGTGTACTTATATTGCGAACAATTTTTATTTTTTTGTGCTTTCCATTAAACATGTAACATTCATTGTTTTTGTTGACATACAATCAGTACAACCTCAAATTCAAATAAAATCCATTAAAATTCAGTGTTGAATTAGAGATGCCCCAAAAGAGTTACAGATTCAGATTCTTCCAGGACAGTGGACTTTGTCTAGAGGAGTCCAGAATTTGAAAGATCTTCGGAAGATAAGGCAATAAAATAGTGCAAAATAATAGAAGACCCACTTCCCACGCTCATGAATACGATTAATGTGGATCGTGATTGGCCGGTAGATCGCAAAGGTAGAATGAATTTGGATGCGTGCCATAAAAAAATGACTTTTGACTATAATCTATCCTCTCTATGGCATTTGCCACTTGATTGACGTGCAGGACGGAAAAAACACGTGCAAGCTACAGCAAAACTCAAACGGCAAATCGGTGATCAGTGAATCAGCCTTCTCCCAAATAAAAAGGAAGTATATTCAGGAAACTTTCGATTTACTCAAGGGATTTCTGGGGTTGTGGCCATAATAACCCCGTAATAAGCAGATATGAAGGATGAATGTGCAGGAAATAAATGCAACTAAAATTGCATTTAATCTGGTTGTTTTTTTCCCCAACTATATTTAGTTTCCTTGTTACAGGCAAACCTGCTATTTAGTAAATGCCCAGTTTATTCCCATTACAGTGGTCCCCTGGTAAATCCCCCTATTGTACCTTAGCGAATTAAATTTTAATTTTTAATACAATAGTGTTTAAAAATTTGTTAGTGAAAACATAGTTTAAAATGGGAATTTTTCGAGCTGCGAGTTCCGAACCGAAAATTATCAGGGGTTGACTGTAATTCCCAGATATTCCTGCTAATTCCCATTGAAAGTTTCCAGTCTTTAAAATTCCTGGGATTTATAGATTCTGGAATAATAATAGTAGATAATAAATACATATAATTTTTTATGTGGGTACATCATTTTAACTTGGGCATTTCAAAAGTAGTTCGCGAGCCGATCGTTAAAAAAAAAAGAAATTTGATAAAAGAGACCTGTACATGCTATATATATATATATCGGTATACCAGTATACCACTTCCCGTGTTGTGTTTCGGCTGATATTCGTTCTTCCTTTTAAACTAATCGCCATAAAATTCACCTTTAAAAAAAAGCATGTGCAGGCGGACGGAACACACATCACTGACTTAACTGAACCAACTTCACAAGTGTGCACAAAAAAATATAGGAATGGATGATGCTTTGATGTAAACTGACTTACAGTGAAGCGGGACGCTGCAATTACTAATGCTGGGATATTTTTCATCATAATTTTTTTATGTCTCAAACATAATTCTAACTTCTTAATGCTCAATATTCATATTGATACCATAACATTTATTGCAATGTATGCAATAATTATTTTGCATATCTTCAAGCGACAAATCATTGCAGCATACAGTCTTGTGGCGGAATAGTATTTGGCTCTTTTTTTTTGCACCGTTACCGTCACGCCTATTTCGCACAGCATGACACTCCGATTGAATTACCATGTGAGGAAGGAAATCTAAATATAATGCACAGAAACTTAAGCAGGAGTTAATAGCAGTCACGCCACCATAGTACCACGTCACGCCAAATACCGGTTAGCTTTGTGTGCTAGTAAGGGATGTGGAGTTAGTGAACAGGACATGGTTCATGATCAGTGGGGTCTGATCTTTTCTAAGGGGAGAGAGTGTGGGTCCCTCAAAGATGAGGAGAAGGAGAGGTGTTACCACCCTACAGGAACAAAACAAATCAAACAAAAAAGAAAAGCCAATGGTAAAACCAACTTTTAAAAAACAGATCCAAGAAAAAGAAAAAAGAATGCCAGTTGGCAGGTCTTTCCCCTTGCTGTGAAAATCATTCTTATGAAAAAGGAATCACGCAAACACGGTCCACCGCATTCAAAATACTCAACCCCTGGCTCTTATTAAATGTTTCTGTCTTGCTAAACAATATCCCAGCAGAAAAAAAAAAAAAAAAACATACTAATGATTTCTGATCATATTCACTCATTATGTAATGTATGATTCAATAAATGCCAGCTTTTTTTTTTTTGGTTTTTTTTTTTGGGCGAAAGGAAAAAAATAATAATCTGCTCCAACTACTTACACTGCTGGCTAGGGTCAGAATCAGAGGTGGTCATTTTCACATAGTTGGTAGGGATAAGGCCTGTGACCCCATTGATTTCTCCTTTCCACCAATCAGGGTCGCTCTTATCCAGCACAGTGATGATCTGATTCTTGGAGAAGCTGAGCTCGTCCTGGTTGGCCGCCGTGTAGTCATACATGGCGATGACCTGACCGGCTGAGAGGCGAGAGGAAAGAACGGCGTGAGGAACGTTACAAAGGTTTGGAAAACAGAAAATATAGAGCAAGGGAAAGTGGGAAATCTTCACGTACCCGTCACAGTCGCGGGTGTGGATTTGCCGCTATTTGAGCCCAGTTGCTTGATGTGAGATGCTGGAAACCAGCCCTTCTGTCTCTTCTTACCCCGTGCCTGAAACGTTCAGCATTGAGCAAAAAATAAGCAATTAGTAATATAAAAAAAAGGTATACAAACAAATCTAAATATTTTGTTTGATTACATTTAATTTCCCTGGTATTGGCTAAACTTCAATTAGGTAAACTCCCATTTGTTTAATTTCCTATTCCTATATTTAAAAATTGTGGTTTGCTTAGATATACACTTTATTAAAATTGACAAAACAAAAGGTTAATAATAACTAAGATCTGACCTGCAGTTCTCCCAGCCACCAGCCTGAATGGTGTTTACTGAGGATGACGATGAGCTGACCAGGAGAAAGATTGAGCTGTCCTGTCCCTGTGGCCGTATAAGCGCTAGTCACCTGAGCTACCTCTGCAACACAGTACAGTAAAGCACACTTCAGAGAGAAAATATATTACCAAATTTTTTTTATTATTATTATTGACTACATATTAGTCACGGCTTTAAATATGAAAATGCAACAATCGTATAAAAAAAAAAAGAAAGTGGAAATCACCTGGCTTTTTCCCGAGCACACCAGGTTTGAGAAGCGAATTCTACAAAGCAGCAACACAGTTTGTTAAAAAGTAGAAAAAAAAAAACAAAAAACAAAAAAAACAAGATAAAACATCTATTTTAAACGTAGCATGAGTTACATCAGATTCCTTAGGTTTAACATAGTTGGAGGGAAAAAGTCCAGAACGGTCTCCTATGCTGCCTCTCCACCACTCTCCTTCTCTCTGAGACACGAGGACGGTGTCTCCCTCAGCAAACGTCAAATCTGCAGGTTCGGGGCTTTCGTAGGTATACAGAGCCACATACTCTTTAAAGAAAAAGAAAAATAAAGAAAGTATATTTATATGGGGATGCACAATGTCTAATTTTGCATAGAACTACTGTTTTTTTATTTTTTATTTCACACTAATAACTTAATATGCAGCCGATTATAATAATGCTGTAAATGAAAATGTCACAAGAAAGAAGCTTTTAATAGACATTTTTAATGACTGATTAAACTTTCGCTTTCTATGATCCGTGACGTAACAGGAGCATCTTGGTGGGGATTTAAATATTTGTATTAAAAAAAAAAGTCTGAGATATTCTGTAAAAGTAGATTCTGTTCTGAACTAACTCTGTAAACTAATAGTTTTTCGGTGCATGTTGTGCTGCACAGGCGATTTAGCCGATTGAATCTGCTTTGCCGAAATGTGGATCCTGCCCGCAGTTATCAATTTTTTATAATTCTTTAAAACGTTATAAGGGAGGATTTTGACGAATGTTCATCCACATTGCCTTTCATTTTAATCTTTAAAGGATAAAAAGGCATCGGCAGTTTTTGTCGATCCGTGGGCAGACTGTTGACAATTCAATTAACAAGACTGGACGATTTGAATTGGACTGTGTAAATCGTTAGTCGGGGGACACCACCTAGAGGCAACGTACCACAACGCATCATTAAGCATCTGAAATTTGCTGATAACGATTTGGAAACGTTTTACCTTCAAGGCAAGAGTCATCTGCTGCTGTGGAGTCAAATCCATCAGCGGAACTGTACAGAAAACAAAAATCAAAGAACGTCTTTTAGGAAAAGTGGAAATTATAGGAATTTTCAAGCCTGGAAACTTTTCATGGGAATTAATAGGAATTTGCTCAAGTGCAGGTAAGACTAAAACAGGGACTTAAAAAAAAATCTTGGAGAAGATAGTTCTGCTTAATACAAGCAGAATTATTGCAATTTTAGTTGAATTTCTACCCTGCAAAAATTATCAATCACATGCACACAGCACACTTACTGCAGGCCTACAGCAGATCATTGCTTGAATCCTTTTCACATAAATTACACAAATATTTCATATATTTATGTATAAAACTTTCTTGTGTAAGCTGTTGTGCAACAAATATTATATGCATTCATGTCATAAAAATTTGTCTGCATGCATGTCATATCATGACCAAACATAATGGTTATATTTATGTTTGCATATGATACAGTGTATACAAATTTCCTTAAATTTCTAATTGATTACATTAAATTCCTGTGAATCATCATAAATTCCCATTGATGCCTGATAAGTTTGCAATGATTTCCAGTTCCTACGGAAAGTTTCCGGGAAAATGTACCATACATTTTCTGCCCCTCTTGTAAACCATAATTAGGAATAAAAAATATATAAATAAAAAAATTAAGCTAAAAATCCACTGGTACCTATTATAAAGCTCCTGATAATGCAAAAACCCTTACATAAAATGTACACCACGTAATATTTAATAATAATAAACGAAAGATTCAAAATAGTAACTTACTCGGCAGAAGGTTCGCCGCTGTCCAAGACCGTGACGTAGGATTTCGGAAACCATCCCTGCACGCCGTTCAGTTCCCCGAGCCACCAGCTTTCCTGCTGCTCCAGAACCATGATCACGTCGTCCTTGGAGAAGTTGAGGTGGCTGTCAGTTTTTGCTGTCCAAGAACACAAAGCTTTAACCTGCACTTTCCCTACAACCTGAAAGAAAACACAACAGATATATTAATTGCAAATAACACACACACACACACACACACACACACACACACACACACACACACAGAAAGACAGTTTGATACGTCTGTTAATAAAATCGACCTGGCGGTGATCCATGGACGTGCTGCCTATGGAGTGGGTGCGCGTGAAAGCGGAGGTCTGGCCTGTTCCGCTTGAAGCTTCCGGAAGATTTCTGGGAAAAAAAAAATATATATTTATAAATTACCAGAACCTTTTGAACAACGTGATTAGAAAAATAAATAAATCAACCAGGAAGTAACTGTGGCATATACTGAAGTAAATGGTACCGAGATGATGACAGCGACGGCTGAGGTTTAAGAGCCGATTTGGTGCTTTGCGTCTCTGACTTGTGCTGCTTTTCGACGTAGCTCTCCGGAAACCAGCCCAATTTCCCTTGCAGGCTTCCATACAGCCATCCTTCTTCTCTTTCAATCGTCTCATCCACCTATTTAAAATGCACAGTAACCACAACTTAGATCTTCGTGTGGCCCAACAGCAAGTTACAAAAGTTTTTTAATGATTGGAATGGATCCCATAAAACCATTTTTTTTAGGAATCCTTACATAATACAACTTCAAGGTAATACCTCGATCGTATCGCCCGTCTCAAAAGAGAGTTCTTCATCGTTCCTGGCTGAAAAGGGGTAGAGGGCTTTAAATTTGGTCAGAACTACTGATTTCCTTTGTGACCTGCTCCGGGGCTGTCTATTGCCTGCAGAGTAAGAACACACATACGAACACACACACACACACACACACACACACACACACACACACACAAATTTTACATCATATGTAAAATGTGAACTGCAACAACTGCATATATTATTATAATCATATGTAAATATTATGCAAATTATACATGCATCAGTTAAAATAAAACCCAATAAATATAAAAATGATAAAGATCATCATGGACATGGTTTTAATAATAATTTAAAGCTGAGCTGGAAAATATGATAAAAAGATCTATATAACTAATGTACTGACACACACACACACACACACACACACACAAATTTTACATCATATGTAAAATGTGACCTGCAACAACTGCATATATTATTATAATCATATGTAAATATTATGCAAATTATACATGCATCAGTTAAAATAAAACCCAATAAATATAAAAATGATAAAGATCATCATGGACATGGTTTTAATAATAATTTAAAGCTGAGCTGGAAAATATGATAAAAAGATCTATATAACTAATGTACTGAAATGACAGTGAAAGAGCAGCAGAATTTACTAGAATGTGACTGGACGTTTCATGCCTTCGAAATAAAGGTGTAAAGCAAACTACTGATAGTTGGCCGTTTCCTCACCTTTCCTCTCCTCCAGTCCTCTGAGAAGTGCAGCAACAATGTCTGATTTTATATTATTTTGCTTTTCGTCTTTCAGCCTTGCAGTCGGAGGAGCAGCAGCCACTGTGGCAGCAGTGGCAGCAGCAGCCGCCTGCTCTTCTTGCTGTTTCCTCCTCCGTTCTTCATCCTGTTTCTTTCTTTCCTCCTCTCGTATCCTCCGGTCGTCCTCCTCCTGCCGCTTCCTCTCCTCCTCTTTCTTCTTCCTCTCCTCCTCCTTCTTCTTCCGCTCCTCTGCATCCCTAATGGCTGCCTCCTGAGCTCGCTGTCTTCTCCTTTCCTCTTCCTCGCGCTCCTTTCTCCTCTCCTCTTCTCGCTGTGCCTCTTCAGCCCTCCTGCGCTCCTCACGCTTCCTCTCTTCCTCCTGCCTCCTCTTTATTTCTTCCAGCCTCCTCTTTTCTTCCTCCCGCCTCTCCTCCTCCTGCCTCCGCCTCTCCTCTTCCAGCTTCCTTCTTTCCTCCTCTAGTTGTCGCCGTTCTTCCTCGATTTTCTTTCTCTCCTCCTCTCGCTGCTTGCGATCCTCTTCCTCGCGCCTCCTCCTCTCTTTCTCCCTCCTCTCATCCTCTTCTAGCTTTTTCCTTTCCTCCTCTTCCCTCCTCCTTCTCTCCTGCTCCTCTTGAGCTCTGCGCTCTCTTTCCGCTTGCTCTTTGGCAGCCTGCAGACGAGCCTGTCTCTCCCTCTCTTCCTCCTCTCGGAGTTTGGCCTCGCGCTCCTCCTGGAGTTTCCTCTGTCGCTCCTCTTCATCTCGACGCAGTTTCTCCTGCCACTGACGTTCCTTCTCCAGCTTGATGCGCCTGTCCGAAAAAGAAATAAATAAAATGTTATATATTTATATATTAATGCAGCACACATTTATGTTTGGCCATTTTTATTACAAATATAAATGAATAAATATAAAAGAGGTGAAATTAAAACCTTCGACGCAACACATTTATTCAGGACATCGTTTCTTTACTCAAATATAAAAAAAAAAAACCTCACTCACCGTTGTTCTTCCTCCTCTTTTCTCTTTTTCTCCAGTTCCTCCTCTTTACGTCTCTTTAGATCGTTCAGTTTGTCCTCTCTAAGACTATGCAATTTGTCCAGTGCAGTCTGCTGATCTCTCTGGCTCTCTATGAGGTCCTAAAACACAGAAGCTCAAGTTCACCTCTAATTGTTTTTTTTACATAGTTCTATAAAGAATAACTTGCACCATAAACAAAAAACATTCACCCAGAATAGATCTGACCTAAAATCTAAAACCTAAATGACCCATAGATTTAGATATACACTATATGGACAAAGGTTTATGGAACATCCTATTCCGCATTTAGTCTTCATTCGCTAGTATAATAACTTTCATTCTTCTAGGATTTTGCAGTGTGCTTTCAGAGATTTGTGGAGCTTCATTCAGCTATGAGGGTGATAGTAAACCACTCGTGTTCCAGTTCATTCCAAAGGTGTTCAACAGAATTAAGGTCAGAGCTCTATAGCAGGAGATCTTTCACTCCAAATCACATCATCATGGAGCTGGCTTTGTGCACAGGAGCATGGTCATGCTCGAGTAGTTTTGGGTCTCCCAATTTAAAAAAAATGTCATGCTACTGCATTCAAAACCATCGTATACAATCCTGCACCTCCAACCTGGTGTGTAACAGAACCACATACGGCTGTAAAAAGTCAAGTGTCCCAATAATTTTGTCCACAGAGTGTACATAAAGCCAGAGATTGCTAACTTAACCTATGCGTATAAATACATACTCATTAAAAATGTAGCACAATCATAGTTAATCACTGAGAGGCACAGGGAAAGAATGACGCTACGAGCGCCCGCGCTAATCATGGTTTATTAAAGAGGAAAGGAAATGCCGAAGATGGACAATCTTTAGGAGGAAGAATAGGTTATGGAGACGGCTCAGTAAAGAGAAAACACTCTTAAGACAGGAAGGCAGACCACAACACAGACACACAAGCTCTACATATAGTTAGACACGGTTACAAAAGCAAAGCAGGTTATTAGCGTTAGTATTAGAACTAAGAACTAGAATACTTTAAAAAGGGGGAAAAAAAGAAAACAGAAATGGCAGAGAAAGAACATGAATGTTAATTATAGTACAAAAACTATGGGAAGGAAGGAGAAGTGTAAAAGACTAGTTCAGGAAGCATAAAGGAGAGGTTTACCTGTATGTCCTTTTTATAGCAATCAATTTCGCCCAGTTTTAATGCAGTCTCTTTCTCTAAAGCAATCAGCTGTTCTTTCAGCTTACGACAGCTCAGGTCTTTGTCTTTAACACTGTTCTGTAAAGTGGCCATTGTAGAAGCTAAGGAGGAAAAAAAAGGTGCAATAATTAAAAATCTGGCTCCAGACAATGTCGTCTTCTTTCAGCTTCTCGCATTATGGGTCGCCACAGCGGCTCATCCGTCTCCATACCCCCCTGAGCTCCACATCTGCCTCTTTCAACCCAAAGGCTTCAGACAATGTGCACTGACTATATATATATATACACACAGCACCCCAATAATGGCATTTTATGTATACAGTACTGTACTGCAGTGGTCCTAAACCCCCGGGTCAATTGGTACCGGGCCGCACAGAAAGAATACACAAAATATTACATTTTATTTATTATTTGATTCTGAACTATGTTTTATTTTGGAAAATGACCAGATTCTCTCCACCAGATCTGTCTATGACAGACTCTTAATGCATGTCAAGATGCTTCTCTCGGTCACATGTCTTACCCACATCCGCTACCTTCTTAAAGGGGCTGCTCCGGCCGCTAACACATAATACGTTACCGCTAAATTGAAACCCCCAAGCGAGCAAAATTTACAAAAATCAACACAGTGGATTCACGTTTATTATTATTATATTTAGAAAATACCAGTATTTATGTCGGTTGTATAATTTTATTTTGTTGTATTTATCCGCCGCACTTTAAAGGCCAGTCTGTGAAAAAATTGCCTGACATGAAACACCCGTGGCGCAAAAAGGGTTGGCGACCGCTGGTGTACTGTATTAAAGTTTCACTTTATTTTATAATAAATAATATATATTTTTATACATTTCATTATTTTAACACCATAAACACAATTTCTTTTGGTTTCAGTTTTTTGGTCTAACGTGCTATCCGCGTAAATCAAGACATGGTCTGGCATACCCAGGAGTCTGTGATCAGTATGGGGTATTAAATTGTAGTTTGTTAATGATAGAAAAAAATTTCAGTACATCATTTAGCAAAACACAGCAATTTACAGTACATTTACAGTTTCAGTGTTACCATGCAAGTCTTACCTGGCATGTTACTCAGATTTACATTTCTAAGCATCTCGTTTAATTTCTGCTGCTCTGGTACCATCTTGGCCAGTTTGCTCTGCAACTCCTTCACACACACACACACACACACACACACACACACACACACACACACACACACACACACACACACACACACAGGGTTAAATACAAACTTAATGTGCCCAAAACTAATGGTACAAATGGTAGACATTATATGGGCAAAAGTTTGTGGACACGTGACCATATTTGCTTTTTGAAAACCCCATTCCACATTTTGTCCCCATTTGCTGCTATTATAAATGTTTTTTTTTTCTCAATCTGCTAGTCTTTAGAGTGGGCTTATGCTTGAGATTAGTGCATTGGTAGTATCAGGTACTGATGTAGGTGAGGTGAGGAGGCCTGGAGTGCACTCAGCTTTCCAGTTGACCTCTAAAGTGTTCACTAGGGTTGAGGTCAGAGCTCTATAGCAGACCACTAAAACTCTTCCATTCCAACCCATTTAAAGCATCTTCACAAAGCTCGTTTTGGGGACTGGGGCACAGTTATGCTCGATAACGTTTGGCTCAGGTGTTCCAATACTTTTGTCCATATATGTTGTAACGTAAATACTACAGACAAACCTCAAACTGCTGCTGCATCGAATTGATTTCGATTATTTTTCTGTCTCGCTTCTGGTTGATCTGATCCAAATCGATTTTCTGGATTTTCTTCTTGGCCTGGGCATCTCTCAGTTTTTCAGAGATTTCTTTATGCCTGTTACCCTGAAATAAGAGCATGATGCAAAAGGGAAGTCAGGAAATAAAAAAGAAAGAAAAATTTGACAAACACGGAACTGAAAGGTGTGCATGTGTTTGCATTATTGTATAATTCAGTATATACACTGGCCTGAAAGTTAATGTGATGCAAAATTGTGCGTCGGTTTCGAATTAGCGTTTGTATCTCGACGCATCGTTTTTTACTTTTTTTTTACTTAACGTTTTTAACTGCTTCATATGTATCGTATCAGTGTCTACACACTGAGTTGCAAATCGCATCGTCCTTAGTTATGAAATCTAAAAAAAACAACACTAAGTGCAAGGTATTTCACCACAGCTTCAAGCTCCAACTCCAGACTCTTCTTCTTTGACTTCAGTTGAACTATTGCCTCTTGCTCGTTATTCTGCTGATTCTGGAGGTCCTGCAATTTCTTCCTCTCCAACTCCAACTGACGCTGCCGCTCCAGTTCCTTTTTAGCTGCCTGGGACCACAATTCAAAAATTTTAATAATAATAAAAACAAAATTGCCGAATATCCCACAGCTTTCAACTTTTTTCCCCCACCACAGTGTCCAAATAAACCCATTTACCTCTTTCCTCTCCAGCTCTCGGAGTCTCTCCTCTTCCCTCTGCCTTTCCAGCTCCCTCTGTCGTTCCAGCCTCTGCTCCTCCTCTCTCTTCCTCCTCAGCTCCAGCTCACGTGCCTCCCTCTCTTTCCTTTCCTGCTCCTCACGGGCCTTCTGTGCTCTCTTCTCCTCCTCACGTCGCTGTTGCTCCAGCAAAGCCAGGCGCCGTTTCTCCAACTCTGCGTTTCCTCGCACCAGGCTGGCCTTGAACTTGTCCTCAAAGGTCACTGTACACATGCAAGCCACACAAACACACTTGATTATCCTTAGTTAATTAATGCTATGAAGACATTTCTACAATCGCACTATGATCTGGTGGGGGGGGTGCAACACTGTTTCTACAAAGCAGCAACTAAAAAGGGAACTTCGGTGTCACGTGGGACAAAGATACAGAACACAAAATATTGCGCATCCGAGACGGAAATGGCACAAAACCAACTGCAACAACTTAAACAAAACTAAAACTTTGTTTGCATGAAATATATCATTCATCAGAAAATACTTGTATTTTTATTCGCATTTCTAAGCGTAGCCAATGATCCGACGGTTCACCCCTATTACGATGCGATCTGATTTCGTGTTGATTCATCACAATGCGATTTAATATGGTACGGATAGTTCGCTTTTATTTCTCATTAATGGCAGCAAATCATCAATTTACTTAAGTGCCTTCTGACCTCAAACGCATGGCCCTTTTACAAACTAGCTTTTGTAATGCAAAAAAATGTAAATAAATTAATTAAATAAATAAAACCAGACTTTCTCCAGGAAGACGCAGCTCTGCCTCTGCCATAATAATCTCCATTCTATGTGACTCTCAGGACACGCCTCGGTCTCCGTAATGTTGTGGTACTGTTTGTCAACGCGCTCGAGTTTTGTGACGAGAAAAATCAATCTACATATAAAATATTGGTTGCAAATTATTGTTCACTTTCTAAATAATAAAAGTATAGCGCATCTACTAATATGTAAATAAATGTTTTGTTTTTTTACTGTTGCAAACATAAAAAACCTAAAATCCACTCTATATATATATATATATATATATATACTGCAATATACAGCTAGACATTTGTGTGTTATGGTTTTGTTGTGCATTATATTTAATTGATAATGTTATAGGGAAAAGTAGTAACTGCCCCAGAGTGTTCTAGAGTGAGACAACACCCCGCATTGTGAGGGCATTTCAATTTTTCTTTTTTTTTTTTTTAATCACAACATTGGGTATTACGCAACTGTTATGTAAGCGAGTGTGTAGAAACTGGGAGGAGAGGATGACAGTCACACAGGTATGAGTACAGAGCAGGTGCTGGGTGTGGTGAGAAGCCTTACAATTATTTTTGGATTTTTGTGGTGGATCAACTTCTGTAAACTCTTCAGCCAGGGATGCATAGACGGACAAACCGGCCGATCCGTTCAGCGAATCGCCAGCATTCCCTCTAAGAGCAGTAAACAAACAAACAAATCAACTTCAAATCAACATTTGATTGAACACTTAAGGCCGAAACTCAGGCTTATCGGACACTCCCAGGTGACTTTTTGCTGTACCTGAGGGATGGGGGCACGAGGTCCACAGGAAGAGCGAGAGGCAGAGCCTGTCCTTCCTTGGCCATGTCGACCAAGTGCATGGCCAAAATAAACTCCTCGGCCTTCAGTTTGCCGTCCTTATCGACGTCCGCCAGGTTCCTACGAACCACATGAGGAAAATTTGTTACACTTGTGTGATGGAAAAACACTGAATGTTTATTGCAAATAAAGTGATACCAACCAAATAGAGGCGAGTTGGTTTTGACTTAATAATGTCGAAGCCATTACGTTCCTAACCTGAGGACCTGCAAAAAAAAAAAAAAAAAAAAAAAAAAAAAGGCAAAAAAAAAAGAAAAAAAAAAAAAGGCAATGAAATGAAAAATACAATTTCTGCTCACAAGCAAACGCACACTTCTGACCGCAGTCTTGAATATTGTCTAACGTAAACGGACCTGAAATTAGCTCAGGACTTTCAAAAATGACTCATTTTTTAACAATCTACATCAATCAACTTGTGTGGGCTCATGTTTAAACTTTACCTATGACTTTGATTTTACTTGTGTTGCATAAACAAAACCAGCCTGGTTGAAACTATATTCCATATTCCTCATTAGAGGCAGGAAAATATGGCAATTAATGAGAATAAATTGTAAATTTACTAAATTGCAGGTAAGCCATAAATACAGGGAATTTAAATGTAGAAGAAAAATATCGCAGGATAATCCTGGTTCAAACAACCGGGTTATATTTAATTTAATTCTGTTGAATTTCTACCCTGCACATTCATCGATCACATGCACACAGCACACTTACTGCAGGGCTACTGAGGCCACACCCCCTACACGCACTATGCATTAGTCCATAACATAACGCTGATCGTTTCTTGAATCCTGCATGTGAAAAAATGTCCATTCACGTAAATTTCATAAAGTTCTGACTAATACTGTATATACTTGGATATAGTTTGTTTTAGAAAGCATGAGTATTTATTCTGGTCAAAAAATGATTTTATTTATTTTTTTACAATCTGTATTAGTTTGCATGCTTGTTTGCATGAACAAACAAATTTCTTAGGTTTATGTTTGTATTTAATACAGTTAAATACAGTATACATTTTCCAAAGTTTTTAAGTAATTCATTAATGACTGCATCCCAGGCCTTCTTACCCCACCTACATTAGTATTTGACTTTACTAACACCTTGTGAATGAGCACAAATCTCCATAAAGACACTTCCAAAATCTAGTGGAACATCTTCCCAGAAGAGTGCACAGCAAAATAGGGTCTTAATGTGGAATGGGATGTCAAAAAGCACGAATCCAAAAACACATTACAGTAATCGAACATCATACCTGACAGAAAGCCAGTCATCTGCCTATCCAGGCTGTTGAACTGCTGCCTGTATTTAAGCCGTGACGCATGTGGTATGGTCCAGTCAGAGGGTACGTTCTGAGGCGAGCTGCTGGCTAAAGATATTGTAGAAGAGGAGTTGGAGCTGGAAAAAAAAAAAAGAGTAGTGTTTATTTAAGTGAACAGTCCTGTCATGCACACACAAAGTCCATCTCAGGAGCACTATGCATTACACAATCTCACCTGCTTGAACCCAGGTCAAGGAGAGCCGATGTCTTGGGAGCCGAAGAAAAGCCCAACGGTGAGGGCGTGTAGTAACTGTTTGCTGAAAGAGCTATGAACACGTACAAATTGAGTACCTAAAACTCTTAACCACGGAACCATGCATTTACTAAGGTGGTTCATGTCATAAATCACACCTACCATTATTAAGAGAAACAGGAGTGGGCTGCAGGAGACCCACAGGTCCATTGGCCAGAGCAGGAGCACTAATGTTGGCCATCATGGGCATCGCCAGGCCGCCGGGCATCATGGGAGTCATGCCTTGCATAGGGCTTACGGAGGGCAGCAGCATAGGGGTAAGAACAGGCATAGTGGGCACCATGGGAATGTTTTGCATGGATCCCATCCCTTTGAAAACAAAAAAGTGTGTTGTTAATTCTAGATATTTAAACCAAGCAGGCGTTTTAAAAATTGTTGGGTTTTATTTTTTATGTAAACTGTTGATGTTCACAAATTCAAATAATATAAAAACAATTTTAATAGAAAAATAAAAAAAAATTAAAAGGATTTTAGGCAAAAAATAAATAAAAATTACACATACATACACACACACACACACACACTCTCCTTTATTAATAAACAAAAATGGATAAATGCATTTGATAGAATATGAGGAGGGTAATGGGAGGGCAGCTTACTGTTTGGAGTGAGAGGCAGGGTAGGAGCAGGTACTGGTGGCTGTTTCATGATGATGGGCAATGCTGAAGGAAGAGGCTGACCCTGCAACTTCATCTTAATCAGCTTCATGGCAATCGAGAACTCTAAACGGTCCATTTTGCCGTCCTTGTTCATGTCGGCCAGAGCCCTGCAAAAAGAACAAACCCTATAACAACATCACCAGACCCTGAGAGAAGCTTCCGGAATACATTTTGGAGTATTATCCAGAACAAATGCTGTTTTTACATATTCCTGGAGTACACTCAGCATCTTTGTCTGGGGCACGGATTCCAGCTGAGCAGCATCTGACACTAATTTATACTCGGTTTCAGGCTTTTTGTGTTTAGGAAACCATTTAAACCGAATCATATGGAGTCCTCACTGTTTCAAAAACGACCACTGAGCATCGAAGACACAGTGTCTGACTCGGGAGATGATCAGCGAGTCATTGAGAAAGCGGCTACTTGAGCACAATGCTTGCAGCATGGCTATTTTGAAGAAACTATTGTGTTGCATTTGACATTAGGGCACGTTTTTCCAGGTAAGAAAAATTAAGCATTTACGGTAGCCAAACCGAACGGGTTCAAACGAGTGGTACGATTTAAACGCTTTAACCAGTCATTAGCTTTAAAAAAGGTGCAAAGAAAAAAAAAAAAAAAAAAAAAAAAAAAAAAAAAAAAAAAAAAAAAAAAAAAACACACCTGGACCAGCTGTGGAGGAAAGGAAAGAAAATGGAAAGATGTCTGGTCGCGCCTCACTCATGCATAAGCAGACATCGTGGTGATTCTCATGGTAAAAAAAAAAAAAAAAAGTCCTTTAAAAAAAAAAAAAAAAGTCCTTCTATTTTTAACTGACTTAAAAATATAAATAATGCTTTTATTTGAGTAGGTCCATAAAGAATTTAAACAAGGAAATCAGAACCACAGCTTTAGTTTTCAACATCATCTATCAGGACTACATTGCAGTATTATTAAACTCTAGATCATGTAAATCTAAATGACTGCTTGTTTCATACAAGCGAGAAAGATTATATTTTTGATTTTTTTTTTTTATCAGCAGTCTTGATGTCACTGTTGTAAACTGTTTTTTCAGCTCGCTCACTCGCTCTCTTTCTCTCTCTCTCTTTCTCTCAGACCTCAGATTCAATCATGAGCAAATGGTCACAAACACAGCAGGAGACAGAGGCAAACCTCCATCCAGCACTTTGTTTTTACATCATAAAGTAATTTTTTTAAAAGTATAATTCACAATACAGAAGAATAAAAAAAAACATCTATTTAACAATAACATCCTTTAGGCATTTAGGCATAATGTAAAAGCCTTTAGGCATAATGTAAAAATGTAATGTTATGGTTTAGGATGGACGACTCACCAGATCTCAGCCAGAACAGCGGAAGGGAGGCCTGACTGCAGGAAGAAAGTCCGTGCCTTATCCCCTGTGTACAAAAACAGCATAAGGATGTGAGGGGAAAGAAACTGTTATATCATTCATCAACAGGAAGAAACACATCCTGAGAACATGAAGCATCACTATTAGGGACATGCATGTATACACATATGTAGGTGTATACACTGTCATACTGCTGTCCCAGAGAACCAAAGACAGAAAGACTTTTATTTTGGAAAACAGTACATTTTATAAAAAATATATTAGTATATTATATATATCTACATACATACAAAGTAGGGCTAAAACGATTCCTTGAGTAACTCGAATAAAAAATAAAAAAAAACATTTTTGTCCAACTACACTTGAAGCATCGTTTTTCAACGGGGAGAAAACAGCGAGGGGAAGACTGCTATAGAAGCACATTTCCGCCACAAAAAAAAAAAAAGAGGTTTGCCTTTTTTTCTTCTCAATGCCAAACAGGCAGCGTCATGCCCCCTGTAGTGCCAGAAGGCTTTACACATTGAAAATGAAATGGGCTACATTTAATAGAATCGCATGGTATCAAACTCAGCCTCCGATCCCTAAGGAGAAACAAACTCTGACTACCGATCAGCTCTGGAGGAGACGGAACAAGACAGATGAAACAGAGAAGGCTTTGTTTATACACCAGCAGCCTTAAACTTCCGACAACATGGTTACCGGTGGATGCACCAAAGATGTGGTGTGTTTACGAGAAATCAAGTTGAAATTGCAAGAAAAAAAAGGCAGAATTGGGAGAACTTTTTTGTTGATGTGGCAGAAACGTTTTCTTTTTTCTATTGATATTTTTCTATTTTGATTATAGTAAATATGTTAATAATGATGGAATGCGATACAAATGGCTACTTTTATCTGATGCACACTTTTGTTTTCAATCAAAGCATTACATTGTTAAGTTTTATGCAAATGAACCCAAGTGATGCTTATCATCCTTAATATACATATATATTTAAATAAATAAAAGAAAACACCATGAACACATACCAGTCACAAAACCCTGCACCGGAGAGAGGGTATCAAATTTCTGATCATGTTTAGTCCTTTCCTCTGGACTTATAGCCCAGATACTGCGGCCACCTAAGAACAATTAAACACAAGGGAGAAAAGGACGTGAAGAAACCGTTTCTGCTCGATAAATAAAATAGAATAAAAACAAGAATTAATGCAAACAAATCTGTGTGATGTTTCATCTGCAAATTAATGGCAAAGTTGTCAAGCAGGGTGTAGGAGCACGTTTCGATTACTCTCATATACACAGTGCATGGGCCAAAAATCTGCTTTTTCCAGTCATATGTGGTTCTTCCCTAAAATTTTACCTCAAAGTTGGAGGAGTTTAAATGCATAGGCTATTTATAGGTCTTCAGACTCCAGGCTTCTTCACCCTACATCAGTACCTAACTATATGAACACCCTTGTGGGTGAATAAGGACAAACAGCACTTAATGTGGACTTAAGGACTTTGTGCATATCAGTATAGTGTCCATTGTGTAAAAGCTTTCTATAGTAACGCAACTCACAACTTTTTTTTTTTTACGTTTATTAATAAAAACCCGATCAATTTTATTCCATGTTTTAACAGCATGGTATATGGAAGTGTCAGTAAGAAGAAAGAAAAAAAATAATTAAAAATGAAAAGAAAAAAAAAATGAAAAGAAAAAAATGGAATGATATTAAAAAATGTAGTTTTACCGTTCATGGTTGCAGGTGCGTGTGTGTGTGCGTAGAGACGTGAAAAAGTGGCCCTGGTCCTCGCCTCAATGTGCTTGTTTGGGCATCATTACTCTAAATATACATATGGATGGACAGACAGAGAGGGGAGAAGAGATAGAGACATAAGTACATACATAATACATATGCAGATAAATCATAAAAGTATATTTTTGTGGAGATGATAATAAATATGCACAACACTATGCTATGAAAATGGGTTCCCTTTTATATCTGTTTCCCCTCAAAGTTCCTTCTTCATGAAGTCTCAGGGAGTTTTTGCCACACCATCATCATTAGCAAGCTGATAGGAACTATGGAATTTTAAATGTATATTGTGTTTGGGGACAAAGTCGGTTATTAAAAGCGATGTACAAATTGAATCTAATTTTTTATAGTAGATCACAAGACGGTAATAAATATTTAAATAAATAGATTAAATCTACTTCATCTCTGGTTTCACCAAGTTGTCTGCATCTTTTTCTTTATTGTGTAGAAGAAATGCAGTTTGGAGGTTTAGTACTTGTTAGGAAGTTTTCCTATCCGGCTCGAAGGACCATATACGGATTTTCACTATCTGGTGTGCGCTGATCAGGGGACTGTACTGAATTTAGATGGGTATAGATCACATATTTCTCTGGGCATCAGCAATACTGGAACTGAAGACTGACAGACTGACAGCTATGGCCTGAATATGTTTTGGGCTGAATGTAGGATGGACATGACCGATAAAGGAGATATCTATAGGAGAACAATTATTAGATATAAACTCACAAAATAAAAATTACTATTATAAGAAACAAACATACTTTGTTTTATAATTTATGTTAATTAATTCGTATTTTCGTAACTATTTCCATGATTTAGTACTGGTTTTATTGGTAATTGGTTATCGGCCATTGCGATCCAACCTAACTCTCGGCCTTATTGTGAAATGCGCTATACAAATAAAAAATGTATTGAATTCAATTAACTTGAACGGCCTGGGCAGTAAAACAAACATTTTATTTTTATTTTAAAAGCTGAAAGGTCCAAATTCACGTTGTCTTTAGAGAATTTGAAAAGCGCTTGGCTTCTGCCAGAGGTTTTTAAATTTTTACATCTTCTTTGCATCTTACCAACTAAAATCCGACACCTGATGCTCTACAGCTTCAGAACTTCAACGCTGAAACTACAGTGTACATGAGTTTGTGTTTATCACCCGGTTGCCTCAAAAGCTTTTGGTTTTTCTTAGTCTTAAAGGCCGATTTTGAGTACACACCACCATCGTCAGGTTGATTTAAGTGCGCTCACTTTGTTTTAATGACGCGAGAGCCAAGAGCAGTGTGAACAGAGCGTGAAGTCGGTTTAAACAGCAACCCACCCTTCCGTGTGTGTGTGTGTGTGTGTGCGTGTGTGTGTGTGTGAGGCAAGAAAGCAAAAATGATGCAAGAAGTGAAACAAAAATGTTTTTTTTTTTTAAATAAAAAAAATTCGAGAAGCTGAATTTTTTTTTCTTATTATTTTTATTAAACTAATCGGCACTACTGCTAATAAAAACAATAATACAAAAAAATAAACACAGTTTGCCTAAACTTCATGTTCTTCAGCACATTCAAACTCAATATGCGGGCAGGCAAACGATTACGCTCTTATTTCTCATCTTGTGTTTACACACAACAGTGAGTCAGAATAGAGAACAGGAGCTCGCACTATGCGATACTCAGGCTGGAGTCACCTCCAGGTGCTAGAAGTCCACCACACCCTCCAGGTTCCTTCAGACTCTACACGCTTACAAGATTAAAGCACACAGATGCAACAATCTCAAGCCATAACACAAGACTCTAATATGCTTGCCTTTTTTTTTTATTATTATGGCTTTGATGGAGTTAAACCTTTACCTATTTATATACAAAAGCTGCTCAGGTTAACATTAGAGTACATTTCCACGGTAAAGACTGAACACTGCAATGGAACATTTGGTGACGTGAATTCATATCATGTGAAGATGTTTGATAAGCCATAGCCTGACCTCTTAGTAAACACAAATTAAAGAAGCAAAGAATAAAAGAGGAAGCAATGCTTATATCAACGTGTTGCAGTTTCCTGTTTTATAAAACACCGTTTTAAAATCATATCGACCCAACATTAAAGAAAAAGCTGCCGGTATTTGAAGATATCTAGTGTCGTTGTTAGTTTCCTTAAAGCAATCACACTGATAATACTAGTATTACTGTTTGCACCTATCCACAAAGTTAATTCCTTTCCCCCAACACAAACAGTAATAAACACCATAAGTGCACCTGTAGATTCATGACCATGGCCTTTATCTGTCCTGCAAGTCAAACGCACATCTACCTGCATAAGAGGTTCCTCGGATCCCAGGTTTGATACTTCCCTCTGCTTACTGTACAACACAGCAGTGCAGTACCTGATCTACAGGGTGTAACTTTAAAGCTTTAAATACTTCATATCCATCCACCTCTGGTGTGTCAGAGAGCGACAAACTGAACAGGCAGGAAATTAGAGAGCATGACTTTCTCTTCTGCTATTCTGGTATTCGGCCTGGAACTGAAAACGGCATGATGTCACAAGTGACATGACATCACATCAAGCATGATCGCTATGCGGCTCCATAACTGCTTCTACCTCAAGCCAATGCAATGACTGTCATAGTCGCTTGAAGTCACCTTCATGTGTAATGACCAGTAGATGGGGCAATGAAGCTATTTAACATATATCTCTCTCTCATGCGCTCTTTCACTCGCTCTCTCTGTCTCTGAACTTATTAAGAGCGATTTTTTGGCATTTTATACAACTGAGCAGTTGAGGATTAAAGGCCTTGGAACTCATGACCTTTCAATCAGAAGTTAAACATCTTAAACAGTGATCTAGCCTTACCCAGTGGGTGGGTGGGTACCTATCTATCTGTGTTTCCATCCATCCATCCATCCATCCATCTATCTATCTATCTATGGGTGGGCGTCTATCTACGTTCCTGATTGAACTGTACCAAAGATTTCTGGTTTGAATACGTGTAACATTACACCCCTAACAGGCATTGCACTGTAATGTACAAACATTTGCACTGTTTATTATCGTTCTCTACAAGCACTCAAACAGATTAATGGCTTCTATTGATGCAATTTTAAAACTGAACACATAAATGAAGGGCAAATTTCATTTAAATATAATTTGTGTAAAGCATTTCAGCTCTCAATCAGGTTCGATTTTTGGCCCTTTAGAGGAAAAAGTTTGGGCCCCTTTTAAAGACGAATTAGCTAAATGGTCACGCCCCTGACCACGCCCCCACATCAAGCTCCTCCCTCAATATATTTCGTGGTTCAATGAAGTTACAACAATATTACAATTGTCCTGACATACATATATGTTTTTTTTTTTAATTGAACAAATAGTAATGATTATTATTAAAAAAAATGTAAGGGGGCGTGTTCAACAACTGACAAGCCAAACACACACATGCTTTCCGGAATAATCCGAAAGCCAGATTTCCAAAACAGTTTTTACTCCCGTTATTTTATAGACTTGTTCTAATAATAATAAGAATTATTATTATTATTATTATTATTATTATTATTATTATTATTATAATATTTAATGACATTATAGTGAACATGCATAAGTTTAAAGAAAGTCATGGTGTTGACAGAGGCAGGATAGGTGGTGGTAATATGACAGCATCACAAACACACACACACACACACACAAACAAACACACACACACACACGCAAAGTTGGAAATTGCTGGTAAAGATTTCAGTGAAGCGCGCGCACGCACACACACACACGCGCACGCAAGCCAACCAGACCCGTTTGCAACTCGCCCAGCAGGTTTCCGAAAGCATCCACGTAAACCCGAAACGCCCAGCATTGCTATAACAGATATTTCGGAATTATCTGAATTATTTACAAACAAAACCCAGACTCATAACGCTAACAAACAAACAACAATTACATCCCATCCCTAAAGCTAGCATTAAACCGCAGTAACACTGCTGTTACTGAAGCTGCAGCTACTTACATTCCACCACGACCCAGAAATGGACATTAACGACAGTATGTGGTCCCATGGAGGTGTAACTATCTGCCTTTTCAGCGTCCGTTCATATAAAACAGCAAATGAAGACTGTTAAAGGTCGCTTTGAGGATTTATTCCCTCCTAGAAATGCTGACAACCTGTTGCTGAAAGGGCTGTCAGAGACACAAACATGGCTGCCGGCTCTGAGGCTCGCGGCCCTTCACTGTGCAATCCGATGTGGAAAGGCACAAGGGTCAAAACGTCTACACATGAACAGCAAGGCAAGGCAGTACGGGCGTCCGCTGTGGATAGGCACAAGGGTCAAAACGTCTACATTTGTACAGTATGGCAAAGCTTTAAAGGCATCCGCTGTGGAAAGCCACAAGGATCAAAACGCCTAGACATGTACAATATTGCAAAGCGGCACGGGCATCCGCTGTGGAAAGGCACGAGAGTCAAAACGTCTGCATATTTGCAATAATTTTGTTATGCAAAAAAAAGCCGTCTCATATTTGTTTTGTTTCATGTTTTTGATGGAATCGCTTACGTGAACAAATCCTCTGTCGATGCCATGTCCCGATCATTTTCGTCCATTTAAATCCTGTCCGTGTAAATCGTGACGTCATTCGTAGACATGAACATTTTATAACAATAACATATTAGTGGTTTATTTTCTTGATCTGCACCAGGCACAATTTCACTTTAGGCACCATGGCAAATGTGGTAATTTTATCCCCAGAACATTATAGGTATAAATATGCTTATTTAAATTAAATAAGCATATTTATTTATATACATACTTAGTTATTTAAATTAAAAATAATGGAACCTAGAACACACATTTGGGACCTGTGCCCAATCTCCAATCCTATATTTAAGCATTGAAAAGAAAAAATCAGGGCAAACTTATGTCAGTGAGAGAGAATATGGAAATGTTACGCAATTGCAATAAAAACGTAAAATAAGAGCCAAGAAATTAGGTTCTGCTTGTGTGGTGCGTAGGCCTTGTGTTGAAAATAGACTGCAACATTCCATTATTGCTGTATATTGTGTCTGAATTAAAAATAAGTATCTAATAAATGCAAAGGAAAATTAGAAATAAAAATCAGAGAACCACCAGTCAAAGCTTTAAAGGACACAAATACCTGTAGCACAGACTGTGCTGCTCTATATGTAGTCCTGATTGTAGAAATGGGAAGTGTGGTTAAGGTATTGGACTTCTGCTACAATAGTTGTGGGTTCAAATATTACCATTGCCAAGCTGCTATTGTTGGAAACTTGAACAAGGTTTTAACTGCTCAACTATTTTCCGGTCCGGATCAGGGCTTTTGTCAAAATGCTGACAATATAAATAATAAAAACACAATGCTCAAATATGCCAAAGGAACCCATGTTGAACTTTTGAAAGGAAGGTTGAGAGTTCAAATCCCAACCTCTTAACCCAAAAGTGCTGAGTTGTAGTGTTCAGTTGTAGACTGCAAACTGTTTGGGTGACTAAACCTTGCACTCACTCACTCACCCACCCGCCCGCAGGGACCATGAGCAGAATTTTAGTTTGGTCAAATGCGTTTTGCGAACAGTAAAAACCCTGCATAAAACACCACATACTAGCAATCAGGATTTTAATTATTCACATGTATAATGCATTGAAATCGGTTTCTCAGGAAAAAAAAAAGAAAAAAAAAAAAATTTTACATTCATTTGTTCTACTTCCAGTTCGTTAGCATGTAGACATCTCGAAGAGGATCATAATATTGAATATACACAACCGCAGTAGGACAGAAGACGAACTGACCTCAGCCAGTGAACAGAAGGATTACATGGTGCGAATGATTTATTTTGTAATATAAATATAGAGGTTGATTTTGCAATTGTAAAACAATTCAATAAAGCTGCGTTCCAGTGTGTTGAACCACAATATAATACTCGCCCCGCTGACTCCATTTCGGCGACGGCCTTTTTTTTCTTTAAGCAGATCTACATAAAGATCATCAATATTCTGATGAAGAAAGTCTGGTTTCACCTCATCTACAATCAAGTCAAACTCTGCACAGGAAGACGCACACAGAGGTGAAGTTTTTCCCCGGAGATTTGCGACTGTCGATCGACGCAAAAGTCGTAGGAGAGGAAAAAAACAAAACAATCCCCTGCATGTAGTGAAAACGTGTACATGCCACAGGACTGATTTCATACGTGGCAAAAGTCCAGGCTGATATTATTCTCAGGAGGTGAACCTTAATGTACTGAAATACTGGTTACAATACTGGTCACACTTCTGAGGTCTGGAAGTGCATGCGAATACTGCAGCAGAACTCCTCCTCCCCCCAAAGCCACCCTCCCACAGGGAAATCAGCTGTTTGTTGTCTCGGGAGAAAACGCTGAGTCGGGTGGGAAATGAAAGGCTCGTGTTACAGCTTTTGGTTTAAGTCCTTTTCATGGCTTGGAATGCTTGAAAAGTTTCGTTCTTCCGATGAGGATGATGGGATGCGGTCCCTCATCCACCAAGGGTCAGCAGTGAATCACAGAAAAAGCCGGACATGACCTTTCATCCACAAAAGCGCATGACTCATCCCTGTTCTTTATTATAATCTTCGGGCGTTAGTGTCATTTATTTCTTTGCAATTTTTTGCAACAAGTCTCCGTTGATAAATTAATATACAACCGAATGGATAAATCAACAAAATGAAGCACTCTTTTAAAAACAAACAAACAAAAAAAATCCCAGCCTTTCAAATGGAGGAAAATCATGCTGAAAGCAACATGCGGATTAGAAACACACACCCATCAGCAAGAAACTAAAAAAAAAAAAAGGCAAAAGTTTTAAAAGTTATTGTGTCAGTAAGTAGTGTCTAGCTGAAAATAAACCAAGCTCGTTTGAAGGAGCTGTGAGCAGAATATTTCCCTGCTGTCCGCCATTCCACAGTGCAGAAGCGCTCTGCGAATAATGAAACAAGGAGGTTTTTTTCTTTTTCTTTTTTTTTTTTTTAAACAATTCTTTTCTATAAATAAACAGTATTGTTTTGAACTCCGCTGTAGGAAAGCACTAAGACTCGACTCTACAGTCACTACCTGGTAAATTTTTTTGCGTTGCTCAAAAACGTAGGCTGGTGAACAGTCTTGTGTATAAGAGTTCAGATGGAGGTTAAATAGTGTAGGTGCACAGAAAGCCACACAGCAGTCACCCAATCCACAAAACTCCACATAAACCCATGCACAGCATGGTTATGTTGGGTTGGGGGTATTTGTGTGTGTGTGTGTGTGTGTGTGTGTGTATGGGTGTGTGTGTGTCTGAAGAATGATCTCAGCGCAGCCAAGATGAGGGAACCCACTGAGGCTCGGTGTCCAGTTTGTTGATGAGGCGCAGCAGCTCCTGATAAGCCTTGTCCTGGTCGGTGTTCACGATCGCGGCGTCAAACAAGTGGCCGAAATTCTGCTCCATCTCCCTTGCTTTCTCGATGATGTCCCTCAGCTCCTCAGGCTTTCCAGAGTTAAAAAAAAAAACCCAAAATGTTTCAAATGTTAAAAAAAGTTTTGTACTTCCAGAAATGCAGAAAACGATTGTTGTATATTCTAATGGTCATGCCAGACAAGCTCTGAATCCAAAACAACAGGGATCCCCAATCTACATATTAAGAAATGTTTATTTTTAAACTTTCATGTTTTACACATATTATATCTGTTTCTGATAAAGTTTCTGATAAAAAAATTCCCTGTAGTTGTCAATAGAGACACCAATAGTTGATGGATGCTGGAACTATCTTCTATCGAAAAAAAAAAAAAAATAACGATTGTTGTATATTCTAATGGTCATGCCAGACGAGCTCTGAATCCAAAACAACAGGGATCCCCAATCTACATATTAAGAAATGTTTATTTTTAAACTTTCATGTTTTACACATATCATATCTGTTTCTGATAAAGTTTGGCTTTCAAACAAAACAATTCCCTGTAGTTGTCAATAGAGACAACAATAGTTGATGGATGCTGGAACTATCTTCTATCGGAAAAAAAAAACGATAGTACCAATAGTTATTCCGGCTTCCGATCCGCTTTTATTACGAGAGCGACCTCTAGAGGTGAATGACTTACAACCACGTGCTGTTTGTTTTTACATGTAAGATATTTATTATTCATAATTTAATACATTTATTTGTTAGATTCACCCATCAACTGCATGCATTTGCATAAGTACATTTTATTAGCAATGAATATGGAGAAAAAAATCGATTATAGAGCTCTTGAAAAGTAATGCTCATTTGTCTGTATGGTGCATAACAAATTAATAAACTAATCTTCTATTAGGAGGCATAATTCATACAGTTAAAATCATAATCTCCACAATAACACTGGGAATCCTTTTCTGTTACCATTAAAGAAAGGAAAAAATTATGTGGCCCTCACAGAAAAAAAAGGTTTGGGGACCCCTGCAATACAATAATCGATAATCGTCATGTGATGCAATATACAGATGTTTCCTAACACTAACGTATCTCTTTCTGCAAGAAAATAAAAGCTTCGGTTACCTTTGGGTTCTTGTTATCTTTTGCTAAGAGGGCACGCAGTCGTTCCTGGGATGGGGGTGCGATAAAGATGATATAGGGCTTGAGGTCGGAGCTGCGCAATACCTTTAAGGACTGAAGAACGAAATGGTTGAGAATAGGAGACAATGCAGCACTGCGATATTCCAGACCCCGCAACTTTTATCTCTCTCTCACTTACCTGGGTGTGCAGACACAGAAGGCAGATCTTGCCACTGTTGATGAGCTGCCGCACCGAATCGGTGCTGGTGCCGTAGAGGTTCTTCTCGAACTCTCCCGACTCAATTAACTTTCCTGCTGCAGAATCCATCTCGAAGGCCTGGCGCGAGACGAAGTGGTAGTCGCGCCCGTGCACCTCGCCGTCTCTCCGGTTCCGTGTCGTGTCTGACAGGAAGGGAATATAAAAAAGGACGATGAAGCCACGCGTATCTGCATACGGCGCTCGCTTACCTACGGTCGAGACCCGATACTTACGAGGGACAGCGCTTCCAAAGCGATCAGGTTCACTGGAGAGCAGTCTCTGTCTCAGCTCATTCTGCCCGCAGTTCGGAGGTCCGATCAGAGCGATGGGTCGTTTGCGATTGGCTGGCTGGTGGTACAGAGCCATCTCCTCATAGGTAAGAATCTCCTCGTTGTCGTAATCTGAGACACAGGAAGATCATAAGCTGTGCACATGATGTAAATGAGTGTACGAGTAGACTGGATTTGTGCTTTTTGTTGTATTTGAGGGAAAAACATTTTTCCATATACAACTGATGATTATGATTGATGATGATATTAATGAAAAACTGCAAATGCTGGAACGCACACAAACGATTTGCCCATTACAAAGCACTGAGACATTAAACCTGCAAAAAGAACATTAAACGTTAAATAAACGGCATTTAATCACCATGTTACAGAAGTCCCAAGAAGCCACGCCCTTCCTGTTTTCTCGTTATCATGGCTTGATTTTCTTGTGATGGTTAATAACAATATTCAATTCTGGCAGCGGGTGTGTGGAGAAAAAATAGAGATTGTGAGAAATTGTGGCAGGGGGTTCATGGAGAAAAATTGTGATCACGAGAAAACAAGAAAAAAAAATGATAATGCATGGCCTCATAGGACCTCCGTTACACAGTAATAATTCTGGGTGTTTTTTTTCCTCCTAATAATGTTTGAATTGCAACTGGCGCCACTGTTAGAGCAGGCAAAGGAAATGCCATTTTGCATGCATGCCTTTTAAAGTATATACGTTTTCAAATGTGCATTTAAATTTTAAATCTTCACAGAATAAAATACGTTTTACTCTGCTTAGAATACCTTCTATGCATGAGTCGATCCGGCGGCGAGACAATGTGATGACGGAAAAGGAAGTTTGGCGTTTTCTCATTTACATTTCATTACTGGTTTGTGACGACTTTAATAACTTCATGTAATAAGCCCTCGCTACAAATGAAAAAGAATGACGGAAATGCAATCTTAACATTCTCGCATAATTAAATGAATTTGTGTGATGCAGCTTCATTAAGATAAAGCGATAAGGTTTTGGGAAGTTGCGTGTCGCACTTGTGAACCCTGAAAAACAAAGACAAACAAACAAAAACTTACCATCGATCTTATTTGCGTTGTACAGCAGTTTCTTTCGCTTCTTCTTGTTCTTCTTTGCACACCACAGCTTCCCTGATCAACGATTTTGGGGTGTTTATGGTGCAAAGCAGGATTCAAAATTCTATAGCAGTTCTTTAGATATGACAATTGACTGTGTACGTTTTTGGTGCTTACCTGATTTTTCCGGCTCTTTATCCTCTTCTATTGTTTGTTTCATGGCTTCTCTTTGCTGTTGGAAGGCTTTACCTGAATAAATGTTTTAACACAAAATTCCACGTTTTAGTGGGTTTGAAGAGTAAAGAGATATTTCACATCCGCTGACTGATGGCCAAATCTGAGCGGCTTGGGAAGAGCTTCTTTCCACAAGCCACCAGACATCTTAATGCAAGTCCCACAACTTTTTTAAATACCACCTTATTGTTATATAATATATTTAGATATTATATAAAAAATAAATAAATATATCACTACTGACCCTTCACACTCTGGACACAACCTCTTTAAACTCCACTCTTCAGGCAGGCAGAACTTTTTTAGTTACCAAAACTGCCAGACCCAGGAATAGTTTCTTCCTCAATCACCCTCATTTACACCTGACCTTAGCTTTATGCCCTGCTTCATATCTATAAGTACTGCACTGAACCTTGTGCCAAACACATACGCCTGGAAATGTGTCCCAGTACTTTTGTCCATATAGTGTGTGAAATACATTATTTTGGAATGACATTAGAATCCATAATTAAACACGCACCTGGCACCAGTCCTGCAAGAGGCTGGTTCTCTTCATCTCCGTCTCTGTAAGCCTGCCACCAGTTAGGGTCGTCCTGGCTGATGATGTGTAAAATATCCCCCTTCTGGAAGCAGAGACCCAACTCCCGGCATGGTACATACGGATCGTCGGAAGGGTCGTAGTCAAAATGAGCTTTAACGTGCATCTGGCAAAAAGTAAAAATACAGACACAAAGCGTTAGGAATGGAAAAAAAATATAAAGGATTTCCTTGATCATGTTTGTAGACCAAGATCTAGTGTGTCAAACCCACCACAGTCTCTTTGATGGGAGGAAATTTAGTTTGAAGACTGGGAATCAGAACAAAGGTCAACGTGCCATGCATCTCTGCCTGAGGACACACAATTAAAATGCTTATGAACCACAAAGCTGTACATTTTCTTTAACATCTTTGTATAATGTATAACGTCCGATTCCGGGATCTTTTTTCCCCTCACCAAGATATCGAACACCTCGTTGACGTCTTTGCCACGGATCTCGACCCCGTTGATCTCTAAAATCTCGTCGCCTTCGTGAAGCAGTCCGCTTTGCTCTGCCGCCCCTCCTTTCACAATCCGACTGATAACCACGCTCTCCATGTCGTTCCTCACCGTGGCTCCCTACAGACATGTGGGATTGTATCAAGAACAAAGAAAAACGATGACGAATAAATCATGATTCCTAAACATTAGTTATTGCAAAATTCCACACTTTTCCAAACTCAAATATGCAGAAATCTCTGAAGATTTTTAAGACCATATTTAACATCTGAAATAATGTTTTAAATTCCAAATATAACACGTCAGATATTGTAACGTAACACGCATGTCGGAATCTCATTCAATCTTTTCCATGTGTGAAGTCGGAACTTTTGATGTATTCGGATTGGTGTAGTATTTGTTTTCTAAAAATACATTTTTACAAACTAAATTTTATATTTTCAAAAAATATTAAAACATTTTAATAGTGTTAATAGTGTTCCCCTCTCCCCCACATACTAATCCAAACCTGGAAATCACTCAAATCCAATTCCATACTTTGTCATACAATATTTTTCTGAAACGCGTAGGAACCCTGTAAAAAGCAAGCTTTAGCTATGATCTCACCAGCGGGATGTCCTTGGCCTTCTCGATGCGTACGATCCGGACGGTCTCACCTCCCCACTGCGTGAGGGTCTCACATGGGCTATCGAGAGGACCTGTAGACTCGATCTGCATCTCCTGCTGAGCCACGCCGTCGTGGGCGAGCATCAGCGCCTACGGGGGGGAAACCAAAAATGCTTACGTCTCGCTTCAGAAAGATCGTGGACGTAGCTACGTACGTTTATAAGCACGTCTTCGGTACAGACATTGGGGTTTTGAACACAACCATAACTTCATATCAGCAGAGGAAGCAGCAGGGGATGTAAAAGATGCCCACCTGCATTTGAGGGCTGTTAAGCAAATTGCTCAGATCAAGACCCTCTTTCTGCGAGGTGTTGTGCAGCACGGCTTGAACCTGATGGAAAGAAAGCAAAAGGCTTTGATACTGGTTGTTTGGTTTTGCCTTTCGACAACGGTGTCACCATGTTCTAACCATTTAAAAACAGCATTCAACAACAACATTAATAATAATAATAATAATAATAATAATAAGACAATTAAATGTTCTCTGACCTCATGCACAAGACTTTGTGCACAGTCTGTAAGGGGAAACGGAGGACTGGGGCGGTTCATGTGCAGCGCCACAGCATTGTGGATGTTGAAGGCCTTCTGGAAGTCAGGCTTCTGTACGAGGTGCAGCACCAGTTCTACGTCCTCCTGACTCTGAGCATCACTCAGACTGTGCTGTACCTGCTTCAGAGACATCAGCAACTCCTCCAGGTCTGTGCATGCACACCAACACACAAATAAAAAGAATTCAAGACTGCTCAGCTGGATGTGAATGAACTACATTCACTAAATGCTTCTTAATCGTTCATACATAAATTACACTCAACCGTGTAAATTTAAAGACTGAATCCAGAGAGCCCTTAAAGCACAGCCTATATTGTTAAAGCCTCGTTAAAAATACAACTCCCTATTAAATATGCCATGTTTGCAGGACAGGATGGCCTCCATTACCTTTGCAAATGCTCTCCTCTGAATGAAGAGCTTGGCAGTGTGTGTAAAGGCTTTACCCAGAACGAGGTGTAAGGGGAGTTTATTTGTGCACTGGGTGGGTGGCTGATGCTTAAATTCTCCTAATCTTATGATCTACTGTAACTTTTTTAGAAAACAACTATTCGTTATTCGTTATTTATTCAAACAACAAACACATAGAGGCAGAGTTGAAAAATGGCTGAGGAATGTATATATCTAAAAAAAGAAATGTAAATAAAAACAAAAAGACAGTGCGAGTGTTTGAACAATGACCTCAGTGCAGGCTGAGACAGAAAACACTCTAAAAAGGTTTTTTTTAATTAAGCTAGTACTTACATGGGGCCCCCTGCTCCCTTTCTCAGGAATTCACCAACATTCTCTCTCTCTCTCTCTCTCTCTCTCTCTCTCTCTTTCTCTTTCTCACTCACACACACACACACACACACACACACACACACACGATGTGTCCTAAATTAAATAAATGCCACTTTACACTAGAGGTCGACCAATTCATCGGTTTTGCAGATTATTCGGCACCGATAGTTGATTGCTGGAACTATTGGCAAAAATCCATATCGTTAGTTTTTCTGGGTTGCGTTATACAATACGCGAGCTGCCTAGCTTTAGTTATTGTTCAAATCGATTATCAATCGACTTCTACTTTGCACAAAACATGATTTTTATATCCACCATCAAAAGGTCAGCAAACTCTACAGGATGTCCACTAGGGTGAAGAGGAACCAAAGGAAATATGCTGAGCAAACATGCATGATATTAAAAAGTAAAGTTTATATAATTGTACTTTTATTGTTTTCTGACTTTTTAGATGTGTGTAACATCCATGGACATCCATAACTCAAAACTACCACTGAAATGTTCTGACATACTCACCCAACAGTCGTGGTGCGACACTAAAGCCCTGCAATGCCCCAGGACCCTCCAATGTTTCGAATGTGGGGTTGTCAATCCCCACCTTGGGGTTTTGTGCCAGCTTTTTGAGGCGCATGGAAGAGTTGACCTCGAGGTCTTGCCGGCTACGGCCCTCCTCCTCCCGTCTCCTGCGGTCCTCCTGCTGTTGGCGGATACGTTCCAGCTGGGCGCTGCGCCGGACAGGCAGCGTCCGGGAGCCTAGGTCACCTGGGCAGTCCACAGCCATCTCTCTGTGCCAGTGACCAGATGAATCCGAGGTGTCGCTGGTGCCTGTAGCCCTCTCTTCTGACTCGCTTACATGGCCGTTCATGTGGGAAGTGGTCATAGTGCAGGCGTGCAGTTCGCGTGGAAAGTTGTGAGCGACAGATGGAAGGCTTACGAGGGACATGTTCTGCATGATTGGAAGCCTGCGGCCATGACAGCCAGGTCAGAGTGACTGCTCCTCCTGAAGAGAGATATGGACACTACAATAAACACCTTACCATGAAAACAAACCAAACAGCTCTCAATAATTTTTTTTTTTTACACATATATTTCGGAAAGCACCAAGACAACGGTCAAACACTTTACTTTTCCAGCGCACAAAAAGTAAATAAATAAAAAGGGATTCAAGGCTTTACCCAAAACTGTGTTTCTAAGCATAAATTATATAGACACTATTTAATAATTAATGATCAGATGCCACTTAATTCCAATAGTGCATCCTGAAACCATCTCTTTCCCAAGTAATCCATGCCTATGCACCCAGCTCTCCACATGATCGAAAAGAACACGTCATTCATCAGACCAGAGCACCTTCTTCCATTGTTCCACGGTCCAGTTCTGATGCTCACGCGGTGGTATACCGAGGTCAGCATGGGCTTTCTAACCACAACTACACTCTATACACAGCAAACTGTGATGCGTGAGTGAGTAAGTGTTCTGAAGATTTGTCTTTTAGAAGTTTTATTGTCCAAACATACTGACACTTGGGCAACATCCCAATCTAATCTGACTCTTTCACTCCTCTAAATAATTAAACTGCACTCCCACTCTTACAAATGAACCAATCCATGGACACAATAATAATTCCCTCCGATTGTCTCCCACCTCCCAAATACATGCCAGTGGGTAGATTTGTGTTGATCTGAGTTTCTCAATAATAATAATAATAATAATAATAATAATAATAATAGTAATACAGCGAACAACGAGCATTAAAAATTGCTGCTAAAAATACATTAGATGTATTAAACATTTTGTTCATGAAAAAAGTCTTAAGTCAAAGTCACACCAAGTTATCGTCTTGAACATGTTCATCAATTCAAAAGAACCTCCACGGGTCACGTAGATTAGAGCCTCTGCTGGCCAAATAGAGTAACTGCGTTAGATGCTTAATCCGTACACTTCTATCCCTGATGTGAATCGTATACATCAATGATGGACGCAGACTTTTTATTTTTGCACCATTATTAATGCCTTCCAATGAATAAACACCACCTTATCGATTAATTTACAAATCACTATTAGTAATGTTATAGAATAAAAATAAGTGTGTTGTTTAATACATCATTCATTTAAAGCAATTTTTTGTATCATGTATTGTTTATCAACTGTTACATTTTATGAGATGAAGCCTAATAAAAAGAAAATCAGCGTCATTATATTAACCATTGACTGCCCTGATTTCTAAATATCGGCATCAGCACCGGCCAGAGAAAAACTCGTATCGGTCCACTTTTACTTCAGGGCCCAACATGTGCAGCTTGGTGGTGCTGGCGCTTGAACCCCTAATCCTCTAAACAGCAACCTAGAAACTTCCATCAGTAAAACATATTAATAAACAGCAGATATTTTAGATGTTACACAATATGGATTACTGGAGAGCAAAAATCCCCACGACTTCAGTGTGTGTGAGACCAGAATTAGCCTTTAAACATCACATTACAGGTGACCAGACTTCCAGTGCCTAAGCGATACCTGATCTAACCTGTGACTCGTTAAGTCTGGCTTCTTATCTTCTTAGACGTCCTAATACCTCGCTACAAAGTTTCTGAGGACGAAATGAAGTCTTTGACACAGATTGGGAGTGACACGCCACCGGTTACACCACACGCAAATCAGCAGAAGTGATCCAGCAGGAGTGGTCATGGTCATGTGACACCCCTGGCAGAAGAATAGATAACCTTTGTCCTTCTCTCCACCCCTCCTCCACAACACGGTGCATTCCTGCTTTTACTACACGCTGTTTTGTCGAATTGAAGCCTGTGCCAAATAGAAGTTACAATTTATTCATCTACACTCAGACATTACGGCCTCAAAAACCCTTCTACATGTTCTCTCGCCTCCCTCCACCAGCTCCGAGCCCTTCAGCCAGAACCTTCATAATCTCCAGCCCCATCCCTCAGTCCCACTCAGCCTTGTGGAGTGAATCATTCTCTTCTCCCTCATTCTCTTCTGCTCCTCTCTGCAGGGCAGAGATTACTGTAGTGTGCCGCTGCCCAATGCGTCGCCATAGTAACCATTATAATAGCAACTGAGGGGTTGAGAATAAGGCTTGAGGACAAAAAAGAGGGGGAAAAACTCCTCCATGCACACACAAACACACTCAGACATATTTAGAGATGCAGACACATGCACAGAGAAACAGATACCATGAACAAAACACGGCCAAGGACAGACGCGCGCGCACACACACACACACACACAGCCCTCGTGCAATCATGCGGAAGAGTTCAAACTGTTCCGCATTCTTTTCTAGCCACTTATTTATAAAAAATGTGCATGGACTAATCCGGCAGGAACTTTGTGCGTTTGCGAGAGAAACAGTAAATAAGCATAAGATGTTCAAAACCAATCATCAAAATTAGTGAATGAAAAAAAAATGACCAATAAATCTAGTTTTAACATAAAATGTAAGTTTCAGGCAGGTGAACACAAACACTAATGATGTCAGAAAGGAAGGCTGATAAAAGAACATCACCCTCAGAGGAACGGAATGCTGGGTAGCCTGGGAACAACATTCTTCAATAGCGCTACATAGCAAAAGAGGCCCATTGTATGCATGCTGTTCCCTGTCTGTGTGTGAGAGAGTTTGAAAGAGAGAGAGAGAGAGAGAGAGAGAGAGAAAGAGAGAGAAAGAGAGAGAGATAATGAGAGAGACAGGCAAAATAAGACGAGAAATGAGAGAAAATGAGAGACGATGAACAATAGAGAGAGAAAGAGAGAAAATGACAGAAAAAAGACAGAGACAATAACTGAGTGTGAGAGATAGAGAAAGAGCAAGAAAATTAAAGAGAAAATGACAGAGATACAAACAGACGATGCAAGAGAAAGACAGACAACAAGAGTGAGAGAGAGAAAGAGAGAGAGAGAGACACAGACAGACAAAACGACAGACAGACAAAGAGTGAGGAAGAGAAAATAAGAGATGATGAACAAGAGAGAGTGAGACAATGACAGGAAAAAAGACAGAGTGGGAGATAGACAGAGAGAAAGATGATGACAGAGATACAAACAGACAAACAATATATGTAAGAGAAAGTGAAAGAGTGAGAGAGAGAGAGAGAGAGAGAGAGAGAGAGAGGATAAAAGAGAGAAACAATGAGAACAAGAAAGACAAATGAAAGTGAAAGACAGAGTGAGATAGACAGAAAACAATGAATGAATGAATGAATGAGAGAGAGAGCAAGAATGGAAAAGACAAAATGGGAGAAGGAAAACAGTAAATGAGAGCGGGAAAGACAATATGAGAGAGTGAGAGAGAGAACGAGAGACAGACAGAAAAACGCGTCACACTAATTGGCATTGTAAATCATATATGGATATAAAACATAATTTTTCCCTCTGACTCTGATAAGCACTGAGATGTGAGCACAGATCAGACACGGGTCCCGTCACCACAACGCCGTTACCATCATTATTTAACAGCTGCTTTGCTGAACACTGGGAAGGACATTGAAACGAAACAATAAACAGAGAAGCAGCTTCAGACAGCACTTTAGATTTGGTTTGGACGCTGTGTTCTGCATGATGACGTAAGCTTCCCAATATACCTTCCAGACAACAAGCTTAATCACGACTGGAAAATCCACTCCCTCTTTTCATTGTCCACCACTTAGTGCATGTCACAAGGCAATAACAAACCTGGAGGCACAGACCATCTGCCACTCAAGAGCTTAAGTAGGATACTCCAAACAGCCCAGCTCCATTCATTCAGACTGGCACAAAAAACACACAAGCCATGGAGACAGCGATTGAACACGAAGGTCTGTTAAAAACAGAATTCCAACCTGATAGACTGGGATGAAGCAGGAAGCTAGAGCAGAACGTGTCTGAACAAGCATCTTGTTCGACAGGTTTAATGATGAAGCCTCACGCAGTTGTTTTAAAGCCCTGACAGGTGCAGGGGTGAAACCGACAGGTGCCTTTTCTCCAACTAAAACAAGAGAATTGGGGCTCTTGATAAATAAATATAAATAATGCAAGAGAATCCAACTAAATAGGCTACTTACAATCTTCTGCATTGTTTCAGGAGCCGAAATTTGTCTAATTTTTAGCTTGCTGTCGAAACTGCCAAAGATCTAAAAGCACTAAAATCATTACTGATAAAAAAAGAATTCCACTGGTTTACCTCAGTCCAGTCCCAGGGACCCCCCTCTGTTCCCATGACTCCTGCTATCTCCCAGACCGGAGTTCCTCGAGCTAAAGCAAACACTTTAATCCCACGAGACAAGAACAACGTGTGTGAATCGCTCTCGACCGTCCTCGGCCAAAGAGATATTAGCATGCAGCTTGATCTGGGTGGAACACTTAAGAACATGAAACGACCGGTCCTAAGGAGTGGCGCGGTGAAAAGACAAGACACAACAGCCGAATCCCAACCGTCTTTCTGATATGCAGAAATGATTCTCCACGAAATTCAGAAATCTTATATTATAAAAACAAATCAGGGAATAAAAGTCCAATCGGACAGCATGCACTTACAAGCCTACAGACTTTATTTATTTATCTATTTTTGAAAAGAAACAGACAAGGATTGTTATCTTCTCCGAAGTGCCTGCTTAACATTCCTACTCTTCTGGCTTACATAGTGAAAATTCCAGATTCCTTCCAGCACCTTCGGCGTTGAACCAAGTACCAGTGGGTACCAGGAACGAAAGGAAGACGAGGTGTGAGAGTTCAGAGGCCTACTCACAGACAACCAAGACCATATAACACATCGAAGTCCCGGCTCAAAACACATATGTGTGTGTGTGTATATTATATATATACACACACACACACACATACATACATACATACATATACACATATCTATATCTATATCATATATATATATATATATATATACACACACACACACACACACACACACCACAAACACATACATACACATACACATACGTGTTGTTTTTTTCTTAGGGAAATTGCCACAGAATTGCCCGGAGTTAGTATAGAGTGTGTGTAAGAGCAAGAGCGAGCTCAAAGTGGTGAATAATTGAAAAGACCAAAAGGTGAGAAACTTAACCTGCTTCACAATCCTTCCGGAGTCTCCAGAACATTAATATTCAAAAGATCATACATAAACGGCCCATTTTAAAGTCTGTGCATCTTTGTGTGTGTGTGCATATATATATATATATGCACACACACACACACACACACACACACACACACACACACACAAAAGTGTTTCTGTTTCTTCCTTCCAATAGCAGAAGCGATAAGATCAAATCCTATTATACCAATAGGAAGTACAGACTAAAAAAAAAAAAAAAACGACGTGATGAAACATTTCTGTGAACGGACTAATGCACGACTGGAGCTGATAGAAGATAACAAAATATTACAGATAACAAAAAAATGTAAGACATCAAAGTTGGCTGATATAAAAGTGTTTCTGTTTCTTCCTCCCAATAGCAGAAGCGATAAGATCAAATCCTATTATACCAATAGGAAGTACAGACTAAAAAAAAAAACGACGTGATGAAACATTTCTGTGAACGGACTAATGCACGACTGGAGCTGATAGAAGATAACAAAATTTTACAGATAACAAAAAAATTTAAGACATCAAAGTTGGCTGATTCCAAAAAATATCAGTTTTAAACCGAAGATAAAAAAAAGTACGAGTGGTGCACGCTTAAACACTGCTGAATCGGCCAGTCATTTGATTCATGTTTTGTTGTTTTGTGTATGAACATTAAATGTCTCACAGCATAAAATAATTTAGAAAATACCAAATCCTGCTGCTCACAGCATCCAGGAATAAAGCCTTTACAGACTGAAAAAACAGATGATGGTAATGTCTCTGGTCAGATGGTAATAATGATAACATTAGGTTATAACTATACCACAACAACAATAATAACAATAATAAGGGAAACATTATTGTGTCTGAGGATAAAATACATAGTCTGGTGCTGATGTCACGCTCAGTATAACAGGGTTCATATACATACAAGTGTAAAAAATTGGTTTGGATTATTAATGCTTTACAATAAATGAACAGAAGAGAAATCCATTATTTGGTGTGACCACCCTGTGCTTGCAAAAAACAGCATCAGCAGTCCTGATCTCAAGGTCATCGAGTCTGTCTGGGATTCCATGAGGAGACAGAAGGATTTAAAGCAGCCCAAATCCACAGAGGTTCCTCGGTTTGGTCTCCAAGATGTTAGGAACAACCTTTTGGCCAAGCTCCTTAAAAAAACTGTATAGTTTGTATACTTTGGTTAATTGATTAAAAAATATACTATTTTTAAAAGCATTTTTTTCTTTATTGTCTGCAGTAGAGCTAAAACGATTCATTAAGTAACTCAAATGTTATTTTATTTTTTTATTAATAAACACAGGCAAACTATTTCATTAAGAACGTTTAACCTCACACGGTGCACTGTGTTTCCCCACGGACCATTGTTACTGACGCACCACCTGTTAAACTCTGGAGCGCTCAGGACAGGTAAACACAGAAGACGCTACAGTATGAAAATTTGTAAATGTAATAAATATTTAATAAAAAATTATATGATATATTTGTCTTTGCAGTTTGACGTAATAAGGCAAGATAACGCACTAAATGGGTTTTGTTTTCACGCATATTCTTGTATGAAATTTCAGCAATAAAAGTGTCGCTGTTCTAAGAAGGAAACAAATGACTTGTTCATGTTAAGGAGACCCGTCTTATTTTCTCTTGTATACTTATTATTGTGCTTTAATAAAGAAAATGTACTTCTTATCCGATTGCTCGGTGGAATAAACGGCAGAATATTTGATTACCATTACTAAAATAATCGATAGCTAAAGTCTAGTCTGCGGCCAACAGTGAAGTACGGTGCAGGTTTCCTGCAAATTCAGGGCTGTAAACAAAGTAGGCGATTTGGTCAATGCTCAGCAATACAGATATTTACTTATCCATCATGCAACACAACCAAGAAAAGCTTCTGATTGTCCTTAACTGTTATCTGCTGCCGGACAGATGGCATTAATCTTAATTCCATTAAAAGAAGTGATAGTGTTGGCTCCTAGAGACGTCAATCCTCAACGTCTGTCTGGGATCACACGAAGAGAGATTTGAGGCAGCTGACTTCCACAGAAGATACGCTCAGGGCTCCAAGATGTCTGGAACGAGCCAGGCTCCTTCAAAAGTTATGTGAGAAGAATTGATGCTCTTGTGGTGTTCACACCAAACATTGATTCGCTTTGGATTTCTCTTCTGTTCGTGTACATCGGGTTCTTTGATAAAAGAATGGTGAAGTTTTCCTGCATGTTTGGGGCTGCATTTCTGAAATCGAGTCTGTCTGCAATTACATTAGGAGTCAGAAGGATTTGAGGCAGCAGACATCAACAGAAGATCCAAGGTTGGGTCTCTAAGATGTGTGGAACGACCTATCGGCTAAGTTACTTCAAAAACTGAGAAGGAATGATGCTCTTTTGCAGGCCATGTGTGGTCACACCAAACATTGATTCGATTTGGATTTGTTTATTTACTTTCCATTTGTTTTATTGATAAAAAGGATAAACTTTTTTTGTCTTCACACCTGCTGAAAACATTTGCCGTTATTATATGTATAGATATCATTATCTGATGATAAATAAGCTCAAAAGTTTATCATAAATAAGCTCAAAAGTGGATGAACCCTGAAGCCCAGAGAGAAGCTGCTGACACTGAAGTCTATAATGAAGGTCTTCACGACCCGTTAGAACTGGATTTAGACCGGACCTGGCTTCCAGACTAAACCAAAACCACCCACACACACTCCTAAAGTCATTAAATAGAATTGATCATTCTTTCTCATACATGTAGTTTGTATTTTTTGTGTAAATTTCATGTTTTTCCATCACTCGCAAACTTTTCCTCGCAACAGGTTGCTTTACTAGCCGCTAGCTAGCAGGGGTTCTGTTAGCGCCGTGACTTCCTACCAAAAGAAAAACTACTCGTTATTCGTAATATCTCAGGTAAATAAGTCCAATAAAACTAAACATAAAATATAAATAAAAGTAAAAGCACCTCTTTAGCTTTCGGAATAAGTTCAACTCGGTTTCTCACAGGTGTCTGAGCTCGAACAGGAGCTAACACGCTAACTACTCAGGCGCTTAGCAACCTGTTGCTCCCCCGAAAAAAAACACTTTAAAGTCAAATGAAAGGAAAATAAATTATTCATTGGTTACCTTTTAATTGAGGAGTGATTTTCAGAGCTCCAAGGATAAAAAGTGGAGAATGTGTGTCAGTTCTTCACGGACAATGTAAAGATAATCCGGGACGGTGACGACATACTGTGAGAAGAAAATTTGAGTAATGAAGGAGTTCCCAATGAAGTGACTCTACAGCGACATCACTGGCTTCGTTCCGGAATTGCAGCATGCACTCTGCGGCGCGACCACTAGATGGCAGTATAACGGACAACGCGCGATCTGGTTAAACTAGCCTCAGCGTCTGTATTTTTAGTTCCGTGAGACATTTTTGTTTGTTCGAAATGTACCTTAAATTAATACATTTCAAGTTTTTAAAACTTTGATCAAGAGCATGGACAAATACCGAAGTTTTATGCAAATGTATGCTTATTATTAGTGAAACCAAACTCAACATAGAGCATGAAGACTAGGCATGTTTCAAAGGTCAAAAATGTTTTTGTTTTTTCAAAGATCTTATATATTTTGGACACATAAAAAAAGAACATCAAAATAACACAGGTTCCCACTTCTCTTTCTTTGCACCTAGCCAGTTGCTTAGACAAGCCTGTTAATAAAAATACACGCAAATGTTTGAAAGTAATTATGGTGTTTTAAATTACGTGCATTTATCGGAACTTTGGTTATGTTTCCACACGGACGGTTTTAATTGCCAGATGTGCACACCATGGTGGATTTGGTGCTGGATTTGAGACCTAGTGCGTCAGTAAAACAAATGTTAAGTGATTAAAAAATGATTTTTCTGAGTAAAGAAAGGACATCGTGAATAAATGTGTTGCGTTGAAGGTTTTCATTTTACCTCTTTCTTATTTATTTATATATATTTAAAAAAAAAGGTCAAACAGAAATGCTGCATTAATAACGCGTTAATTTTTTACTTTACAGCCATTTTTATGTTTTTTAAGTGTCCATCATCTTCAAAGATTTTTACATTAAATCAGAGGGGCATGTAATGGTTTATTCTGCAATAACAAATGCATCCATAATGTGGAAATTATTATTGTTTATAAGTGAGTCATTGCGATTGAATGAGTCAACCGTTTAAATGATTCGGTTCAATCGCAACGACTCACTTACAATACTGTACTTACTATTCACAAAATTATCAGAAAATGTTGTGTCTGAAACGTAATTCTCTTAATATTACATTTATTTATTTTTTAACTGTGATATAAAATTAATATCACAACAATCGTGCGGATTTTTGGAGAGAAAAAAATCCACTTTCCACATAATATGGATTATATAATTACATGAAAAATTATAAATATACACTTTTTTTTTGACCCCATATCTTGAATTTTGTGTTCACTGTAAATGTATTTTAATAAACTAAATCATGCAGCGAAAGAACGCATTCTAAATGCACACACGTTGGTGTGTTTTGTTTGGGTTTTGCGATATACTCGATATTATCAACAATTACGATATTATCGGAGACGAAGTGCCAAATGCTGTAAATGTAATAACAATGTCATTAGAGCAAAAAGAAAAAAAAATAAAATAAAACAAACTGGAAGAATTGATCGTTAAAAAAGCTAAGAAATTTAACTGCATATAAAACACACTTAATAAAGTGAGTGTGGTTCAAAGCACTTTAATAAAATAAAGTTACACACTGCTTGTTACACATTGGCAGATTTTTCTCTTGGTGTGTTTTGGCCACCAGATGTCCTCATTGTTCATGATGGCGTCCAGTGTCTGCTAATTGATATCACCGCCACCTGTGTGTAATTTTCCTCAATGCATGTGTGTGTAAGTTCTGAAAAATTATTTTCATTTTTTTTTCTTAAGGCATCAATAAAGTTTGGTCGGGTATACGCGGTTGTTTCCAGGACAGGAAGAGTGGTCCTTGTGGTCCTATAGATTATGTCCATCATATAATATGCATACTGGTATTATTATATACACATTATAGTATTGCATTAAAGTGGTCCATGGTGCAAAAAGGATTAGGGACTGCTGACACTTACTTGTTTATTGCACATTTGACTTCTCTGTCTCCTAAACTCTTCTTTCTCTTTCCTTCTGGCACAGGTAACACGTTTTGGAGACGAAATGCAAGAGATGTTTGAGATGGTTTGGTCATGTGCAGAGGAGGGACAGTGAGGTACATTAGTAGGAAAATGCCCAAAAGAATGCTTTCTTAAATTTTCTTGCTTTATTCCTTCCTTTATTCTTTCCATCTTTTCCATCCCTCCTCTCCTTTATTTCCTTTCCTTTTTTCTTTCTCCCCAGCACAAGTAGAGTGATTTGGAGACATGGTGAGGGAGATGTGATTGAGATGGTTTGGACACGGGGTATATCTGTAGGAGAATGCTGAGGATGGAGCCACCAGGAAGGAGGAAAAGAGGAGAACCAAGGAGGAGGTTTATGGATGTGGTGAAGGAAGACATGTAGGTAGTTGGGTTGAAAGAGGCAGTTGTAGAGGACAGGGGGGTAAGAGGACAGATGATCCGCTGTGGTGTCCCCTAAAGAGAGCAGCTGATAGAAAAAGAGGCATATGCCGCTAATTTATACAACTGAGCAGTTAAGGGTCAAGGGCCCCGCTCAAGGGCCCAGGAATGAGAACTTGCCAGTTTTGGGATTTGAACTCTCAAACTTTTCATCGGCATCTTAACCTTCGAGTTACCACTTCCCTATAACAGTAATGAGCCTCACGGTGCAAAAAGGGACGTCCACCATGTATTGACATTTTATTGACTCCCTCCATTCTTTTCACCCTTTCTTCCTTTCTTTCTTATTTTCTCTCTTGCTTCATTCCTTCCTGTTTCTTTCCAATCCTCCAGCTTTATTTCTTTTTATTTCTTTCCATTTCTTCTTTTTTTCCTCCCTCCTTTCCATCCCTTATTTTACTTCTCTTTCAATGTCCCTTTTTCTTTCTTTTCCTACAATTTTCATCTTTCCTTCCTTTCTTTCTTTCTTTCTTTTTCCATCTATAAATTTTTCTTTCATTTCCTCCCTCCCTTTCTTTCTTTCCTACCTTTCCTCGCTCCCTATTTTCTTTCTATCCCTTTCTCTCTCTCCATCTTTTTGTTTCTTCCTTTCTCCCTCTCTCCTCTATTTCCCATCCCTTCCTTTCTTTTTTCCTACCTTTCCTCACTCCCTCTTTCTTCCCATCCCTCCCTCCATCTTTTTCTTTCCTCCTTTCTCTCTCTCCTCCCTTCCTTACCATCCCACCCTCTTGTTTCCACTACCATTAATTTTACCCCCTACCTTCCCTCAATCCCTCTTTCTTTATTTGCCTCCCTCTCTCTCTCCTCCCTTCCTTACTTCCCTCGGTTTGTTCCTGTCCCATCCTCCTTCATTTCTGTCCTTCCTGAACACTACCACGTCTCTATAACTATAGTAAGCCGCTGGGTATAAAAAGGGTCTTCCGCCATGTACTGGCATTTTATTTACACTGTAACAACAGAACCGAGTGGAAACACATTTAGAAACAAAAGACCGGTAATTCAGCCACCTCACAAAGTTTATTTTAAAAAGAGGAACTGACCCACATTTTTTACATAATGATTTTAATTATAAGTTTTAATATCCTTACAGAAAACCTTTTTTTTTTAATCGTACAGGGATTTTTTCCTCATTGCTTCAATATTTCCAGAGTGTTTGTCACATACTATATATATACACATCATTAGCATATTTGACTGTACATTTTTGTGTATTTCTGTAAAAACACTGTCAGCTCTTAAATAAGCTGCATCCTCTTTTTAAAGCCAAACGAATACATTTTCCAGCCTTACAAGCTTCCAAGAGCGAGTCAAAATGAGTTAAGGAAGTTTCTTAACCTGGGGAGCCCAAAATATAGCCCCGACCACCCGACCCTTTTAATCCAGAACTCAAGAATACACAGAAATCAACTGATTTGCTGAATCAGGATTTAAGGAACCACAGGAACAATGGACTGATAGAAGTAAGATTTGATTATGAAGGCATACTAGACAGAATAAAGTCACAGTAAGAGGATAAAAACATCGTTTTCTGACTTTGGAAAAAGGTCTGCATCGCTCAGTAGCATCCCCTCACACACATTTTTTCAGATTTCAGAACCACAAAACCTCCTCAGTGAACTGGGCTTTTGGAATTGTGCCATAAACACAGTGGTTTTGTGCAGCTTCCTCAGTCCACCTTGAGGAAATCGTACCGTGATTTTTTCATCTTGACGAACTAAACCAGACTGTGATTGGATTTCGCGTCCCAAAAGTGAGTGCACCCCTCGTATTCCAGCAACCGCTTTAGTAGATCTTCTCAAGGGACAATACTATAGAAATGAAACTTGGATATATCTTAGAGTATTTTTTACTGTCCAACATACAGCCATCACTGTCTAATTAGCTGGCAACAAACATGAGTACACCCTAAGCGATAACAGCTGTACGTCGCCTAAACATGCAAGGCCACACGTCCAATTCGTCATCTTCATGTTTTTGTCTGCTTGACAGCACCAAACGAATTCGTGTATCTTGGTTTGCGTACAATTCTTTCAATGACCGCTGGATGTTCAACATGGCACCTGATGGCAAAAGACTCTCTGAGGATTTGAGAATAAAAATATTTGCTCCCCACAAAGACAGCCCAGGCTATAAGAAGGTTGTTTACACCCTGGAACTGCTGTACAGTACAGTATCCAGGGTAATACAGAGGTTTTACAAGACGGGTTTTACTCAGAGGCCATTCAAAAAAGTTGTAATGAGGGGTGTACTTAATTTTGTGAGCTCCTGTAAGTCTCTTCTCCCCACAAACCATTACTGCTAATTTTGCATTATTTGTGGAATAAAAATATGGATATGTTGTCCTTGGCTTATTCCTAAAAATACCAGACAAGGACAAGATGAGGTCTCTGAACATAATATATAAGGAGCATTTACAGTGAGGTTCATCAGTATCTCATCAACCTCACCTTTTGGAAGCCACCTGAATGGATCTGAAATGGAATTGATTACGATTTAATAGAGTTGTTGCATGGATAAAGAATTACTACCCTTTTTACACAGTCCGTCCATTTCTCAGGCTCAAAACTAATCAGAAATGTACGTTTCTTAGGAAAGTCCTAAGAGGCCATGCATTATTATATATATATATATATATATTTTTTTTTTATAAATTTTTTATTTATATTTTTACCCGTGATCTTGACATGGATGATCCGCTGTGGTAACCGGTTGTTTACTCTTGATCTCGAGCATCATTATTCTCGTGATCTCCCTAGCGTTTTGAATCTTTATTATGCCGGGGTAATGAGAAAACAACTTTTATGTCAAGATCACGATAAAACTACGCTGGGATCACAAGAAAATTACGTGGTGATTACCAGGAAAACAAGAAAAAATTATAAGAAATTGAATGCATGGCATCATAGAACTTCCATAGTTTCCCCTTTAGTTCATGACTAATGTGGAAGATGCCAACCACTGAATACAATCAAGGTCAGAAAGACTTTTAAGGCTAAGATGATTAGCCCTAAAAATAAATGAATAAATGGACCAAGCTGAAAAGTGAATGCAATTTTTTGGAAACACATTCCAAATTGTGTTGGTATACAAAGAAAAAATTGATTCAGTTAAAAAAAAAAAAAAAAATCAAGACACTGGCTGTATATCGCAAGTAAAATAGTCTTAGTAATAGAACTGGCTTTGTAACCCCAATAATGTTCTTGCGACCGGCGCCATTTTGTGCTGCTTGGATGCCTTTTAGCCTCTTAAAGTCTTTTCAGGTGATTCTTTTATTCCACAATATCCCTGGGTGTGTCTTATTCAATGGCAGCCAATGACAAATTTAGTTTTGACGAGGCAAATACTTTTTCACACAGGCCCAGGTGGTGTTGGATATTTTATAGATTTTTTTCCCTCCTCAACAAATTGTCCTGTATTCAATATAGTTTGAAGATCCGTAACAATGTACTGGCGCACACATGCAAATCAAGAAGAAATAAAACACGCTGCTGGTCAGAAGTTACATATTATTCCGATTTCCCTTTTGCTTGGAAAAGAACGTCTGGAAATTCTGACTTATAGAATGGTGTCGTAAATAACTAATAGAACTGGAAACTGATGTGCGGGTCCTTTTCATCCTCCATCACGTCTGTTCCAACAGCACTGTGATCGCTAATCCAGCTTTCTCGGTACAGGTGTGGCGAAATAAAATCTAAAGTCTCTGAGCGACAATTTCTCTCGTTTTAAATCGACCTAAAATAGATAGCACTTATTGATTCGTTCGGAATCTTTTGATATCAAATGCTTAGTAAATTGAGAAATGTTAGAAACGGCTTCTAACTAGAACAATCTAATTGCAAAAGGCCAAAATCTTGATCACTTCAGGCACTTGGAACACACTGGTGAGTGTGTGTCTATATTTGTTAAAATTTGCCCTGTCTATGAGAATTATATCTACAGGCTTAACAAGTTCATCATCCAGGGTTTAAAAAAAATAAAAAAATAAATTGTTTTCTCACTTAATAGCTATTCTTTGACGTGGTATTAATGCTACGTAAAATTTGATATTTTATATTTATAAATAATAAGAAAAAAAGAAATCTAAGATTATGAGAATAAAGTCGGAATATTTAGCGAATATACGCTGTTATTCTCGTACTGCTAGGACTTAAATGTAATTTTTTTTTTTACATGGCACTAAAATGTCGTCATAACTCTCGTGTGTGCGCAAACCCCCCCAAAACAAGTATGTATGTATGTATATACACAAACAACACCACAGTAGAATTCCACCATTGCACTCAGAACAGCCTCAATTCCTCATTGCAAATATTTTAAATAGGTTTCTTTGATATTTTGTTCACGTTTATGTTGTGAAATCTCCAGTTCCACCACATACCAAACGTTCTCTACTCGGATCTGGTGACTGCGGAAGCCAGTGACCTCATCGAGATTTTTACTGGAACCGGTTTGATACGACTTGCGCTCTGGGACGCGTGATCGTGCCGGAAATAGCAGTTATAAGATCAGATGTGACCGTAAAGGGATGATCAGAGAGAGAGAGAGAGACAGAGAGAGAGGTTTTATATCAATTACATAATAAAAGAATTTAAAAAATAGACCCAAAAACGAAAAAATATTTCCAGGATATTTATGGGTTACAATGCTTGAAGTATAGAGGCTGCTGTTATGTGCTTTTTGAGCAGCCCATTCCACATTTACTCCCCATTTGCGGTTAAAGTGGCCTCCACTCTCTTTTGAGATGATGTTCCACTAGATTTTAAAGTGCGCTTGTGGAGATTTGTGCTCAATTAGACGAAAGGGCGTTGGTAAAGTCAGTTAATGATGTAGGTGAGGTGAGGAGGCCTGGGGTGCGATCAGCGTTCTAATTCATCCCCGAGGGTTGAAGTCAGAGCTCTATAGCAGGAGATCTTCTGCTCCAATCCATCTAAAGCATATCTTAATGGAGAATGCACAGGTTTGGGTCTCCTAGTGGAAATGAAGGGAAAAGGCTACTGCATTCAAAGATGCCCGAATACAAGTTTGCCTTTAAATTTGTGGGAAGTTTGGGAAAAATGTAGTACTTTTGCCCATATAGTGCATGTAAGAAATGACACCTGATTTGGACACCCTATCATAATATGTGGTTCTTTCCAAAACCGTGGAAAAGTTGAAAGATTTCAAATAAAAATTCTAACGTTACAATTTAGCTTCACTGAACTAACGAGCCCAAACGTATTCTTTAAACACGCAGACCTCCTCAACCTCTTAACACTTTGCGATGAACTAGAATTCCCCAGGCCTTCCCGCCCATTAGCACTAATCCTCTGGAGCCTGGATCGGCAAATACCCACCACCACCTTCCAAGATGTACGGGAAAGCCTTCGCAAAAGAATGAATGGGTTTCGTGCTCAATCTGGAACGGGAACATCTGGCAAAAGCGCATATGGCCGGCTGCCAAACCTTCTGCCATGTTCTGCCCACAGCACTAATAATCTTTCAACGTTGCTGTAATGAACAATAAAACCAAGATGAATCGTGTTTTTATATTTTCCATCATTAATGTAATTTAGAAGCCAAAACAAATTGGAAAATTCAAATAGAAATATATTAGGGGAAAAAAAAGAACAATTATTGCAATAATCTAGTGGGACAGGTGGGTATGCGCTCATAGAAAATGGATCGAATTATCCTTTACAAAGTGTGTAAAGGATGCCGAAAGTTGCAATATTTTACAATAGCTGTGCCATGAAACACTGAGAAAGCCATTATTAACAAGTGGAGACAATGGGGTTTCGTTACCCAGAAAACTGATCAAAAGGACAGGAAGAATGTTGAAGAGAAGTCAACCATGAAACCGAAATGAAATGAGCTGCTGGAACGTCTGCAAAGATGCTTTTAAATTTTATGTTGCGTTGTGTGAACGCTTACAACACCAGGTTCTTGCTAACTTTTTTGTCCCCCCCCCAACACAACATTTCCATTGACATGATTTGATCGTTTGCGATGAGAATTCTTCGGTAACTTTTGTCCAAATAGGGAAGAAAAAAAAAAAATCAAAAATAACTGTGCCGTTGCATATTACAATATAATAAATGATATGTGGACATGCACCACATTTCTCTTTTCTGCTTTGATTTCATCATAGCCGCCCTATGACCATCACGTCCACCACCTCGCCTTTGTGCAGCTCCACGTATTGCTCTGTCTTAGGAGGCAACATCAGAAGGCCGTTGGCACTGCGCATGCTCATTAGGCGACTACTCATTTGATTTCCTGAGCAGAAAAAAAAGACGCAACATGTCAAGTGTGAAAAAAAACATCACCACAAAAATGACGCAGGAATTCACGGATACCTGTACTCTGTGCCCAAGGCAGGGGTTCCTGATGATGCCAGGTCAGTACACAGCGGTGGTACTCCGGACGCGGGTCCAGCTTAACGTCACAGGACAGCTATGGAGATAAGACCGGAAAACGGATGAAATGACAATGCAAGACAAAATACGTCTTCTTTCAAAAAGTGCCAGCGCTCTAGGAGAGCAAGTGCATACCCTGGCTTTGATGATTGTTGGCCTTGGGTCCAGGATGCCCTGCATTTTTCTCAGTGCAGGAATAACAAAGAGATTGCAGGTGACAACTGCTGACACTGGGTTACCTGAGGGGGGGGAAAGGAGGAGAGACGGTGAAGTCAAAAAGGGGCAAAGTTTAACCACCTGCTGTTTCTTTTGTGGAGATGTTTTTTTTTGTGTGTGTGTGTGTGTATATATATAAGGGAATCTTATGATCTGGGGCAGGGGGAAGAACCTGCAATTCCTATGTTGGACAAGATTTATAGTGAGCTACAGAAATACTGGCAAAAATCAAGCCCTTTGTGTTTAATCAGAATTCAAATAGAATTACTTTGATTTCAGTTGTATATAAATCTATCTCGATACCATGTCTGGCAAACAAACAAACAAAAAAAAAATGGCTTAAAAGTCATCAGATTCACTATGATAAGGTTCAGACCAGCTTTTTTTCTTTGCAAAGCTCTTGATATTGTTCCCTGATGCACCTTTGCTTGCTGGTGATTGCTGTTTTCTCCGTGGCTGTGTCTTTATATAATTATAATTAATAATGAATATATTCATATTTATTTTCTTTTGCACATTTTCATGATTCAGTACTGTTTTTTTTGTAATAAAGTTCAGTATACTTTACATGGAGTGTTATGTATGTTTAGTTTTTTATCGGATGATTAATCGGTTATAATTAAGTACGATCCAACCTAGATATCGATATCAGTAAAACCCACCTCTATAAGTGAGGTCTTAAGTGTTATTAAATACGTTTGGGGACCCCCCCCCTGGTCTAAGCAGGCAGAGCCTGGATAATAATGATGATATATCTGATGACTTTTAAGGGGGTTTCTATACTTCTGCAAGGCACTGTATATCGTTAGACAAAACCACATCAAAATTATTGGCACCCATGCATTTAGTACTTTGTACAGCCTCATGCGTGAATCATTTTGTTTGTTCCCTTCACATCAAACTTCACAGCATTCCTGGAGTCTCCTGGAGAATAAATTAATGAAAAGACTACTGTTCCTTCGTGCACTACAGATTATTCGAAGTCTACACACTGTTAAAATGAAAGGTTTTTATTAAGGTGTTATTATACAGCATTGCCATTTGTGTAATTATTCTAATTAACCACAATTAGTGGCGAAATCATCATCTGTTTCTCCACTATAGAACACCATGAAGCCCAGTTCCAACGAGTGCAGAAATTAAGCACAACTTTCTTTTTTCTTAACGCCATGCCAGCTTGTATGGCTATTCATGGCAAAATCTATGTTTATAATATGCTTAATGGCAATTAGATTTTGACAGGATGGACATTTTCTCCTGATAGAACAAACAAAATCATTTTTATCCGGTGCACAGATATTAAACCGACTAATGATTACTCCCTGCATGAAAAATCTTTCATTCTTCATATATTTAGGTGATGGGGTAGAATGGCTAAATGGAAGCCCTTTCATTTAGAAAAGCCTAAATAAATCACCCCAGTCCATGTGACAAAACATGGTTTGATAAAATCAATACCAAAAGGTAGGTGTGTTCCAATAAAAAGCAGATTGTCATATGATTACCATCCCAATAGTGCAGCATGGTGGTGGCTAGAGGTTTACCGATAGCTAGGTTGGATCGCACTTATTGATAACTGATTAATTAACCGAGTTTTTAAAATGGATTCTGGGAAAAAATAAAAATAACAAACATAACCTGAAATAGTCATGAACTTCATTACAAAAATAAAAATACAGTACTGAATCAATAAAATGTGCTAAATCAAATAAATATGAATAAATGAATGATTTGAATAAATACTATGAAAAATAAAAGACATGCATTCAAACTGAAAGAAAAAAGTAACAGTCCAAATAAATAATAACAGTTACATCCAAAATTAATAATAAAATTAATGATAATAAAAATTATTAAAAAAGGCACTTCAAATAAATTGCAAACAGTAAAACAATAAGCTGTAAAATGCGACCCGGAAAAACTATTGGTATGGATTTTTGATAATAGCCATCAATTCCAGCAATCAACCATCAGTGGTGATTAATCTGCAAAAACGATGAATCGGTCAACCTCTAATTTTGAATCGGGCCAAAAGTTAACCCAACGGTGAAACTTGAGCCTTGGCAGAATGTTGATTAGATCCTCTCAGATCAGTTTGCCAAATTTTACTTATTTTTCCACTGGTTCTATTAGCTGCAAATACACTGTAAGTAGATCTTTCCAATATATACAGAACAATAAATAGCCCCCTGATAAACATACTAAAGATTTTGTAATGATAGCTGAAGACTAGCTGTGTGAAATGCCTGCTAAAATCTACTCAATGCCCCTCCTTTCAGCCACCAATTAAACAAAACTAGAACTCAAGGATTCCACAACACAGATGTTTTACCATGTTCAACAGTAAATAGGAAGTATTTTCTTTCCAAATTTTTTTTTCTAGAGGTCAAGCGATAGTGAATTTAGATAGCTAGGTTAGATCATACTTGACGATTGCTCAACTTTTCAACTACAAATTAAAAATAAATGTAATTTTAATGCTCTGGACTTTAAGAAATTTATAGTTGGTCATTTTAAACATGGCTGTTTGGATTTATGTGCAATGCTTAACCCTTGTTTACCATTGTTACCATTGTATTATTAATTTGTTAATTTAAGCATTTTTTTAAAAAACTTTTTAAATTAATACAATTTTCATGTTAGCGTTTAACACTGTGATCTAACATGAATGAGGTACAGCACGCAATCAAGTTTGTCAAAACAAACAGCACATATCGGCAGTGATTCACCTCTAGATGCTGCTATTGTACTGAATAACGACAGCAACCCGGAAAAACTATGGGTATGGTAGTCGATAGTTCTTGCAGTCAACTATCGATGTTGATCAACTGCCAAAACCGGCAAATCCTACCTCCATTATCTAGAGTCGAAATTATTACTATTTTGCATAAGAAGGAGGACAAGACAGACCTGGCAGCCTGAAAGCTGATCATATAGGGTACAGTGGGTTACTTTGCCTCAGAAGAATTATGGCCTGTTCACCCAGACCGAATCCTGTGGGGTGCCCAGCTGCATATGCAAAATACATAAAAATAAACTCTCCATCATTAACTTGATTCTCTCTTAAGTACCCCTAGATATGTTTTGGCCCTTGCGTATGTAAAAAATGATTTGCATTCGCCAAAAACTTCAGAAACAAGATATCAAAGTTCTCATATGGATCTCATAAGGAAAAAGTGGGTAAGAATTAGAAAATCCATGTGTGTCTTCCTGGTTAATTATCACAAATAATCATAATCAGTTTTGAAAATCATTTTCCCAAGGGTGCCAATAATTCTGGAAGTGATTGTACGTTTGCAGGTTTGGTGGATAGAGAACTAGATTATGTGAGCGCCCAGAATTAAGTGGAGTGGTGGGTGAGAGTGTTCAAGGTGTGAAATCATTACCCTCAGGAACACCTTTGTACAAAGCTGTTTAAGGAAAGGAGAGGAGAACAGAAAAAAAAAGAGGAGAAGAAATGAGAAGACAGAGGAAGAAGGAAAGAGAAGAGGAGAGGACAGTAAAGTTCCAGATATACAGCAGCTCTAGATCATAAAGCATGGCAGACTACTAGCAATTACAACATAGCAACACAAAACTGACACAAACTGCAACACCACTACACAATCACAGACTTGCCACCAAAAGCTTCACTCTCAGAAAACAGAACACAAAAATATAACACAACAACACAGCAAGTTCGTTTTTTTTTCTGTTCGGTCTCAGTTTACCGTGACTACTCAAAACAGCAGCGAACCAGAATACACCAATATTATTTAAGCTACGTGTAGAAAAACGGTTCAACCTTAAAAATGCGACATTGGAAATTTCGATTTCTAGTGCACGCCAATTTTGTATTTTCTTTTGGTTTTCAGATTGTTGTATACTGTATTTCCGTTTTCTGAGCAGGGGGGTGCAAATGGGCAGGTCCTTACTTCTGCGTGGGGGAGGAGATACAGGAAGCCTGCTTGCCTCGCTGTCGCTCAAGGGCATGGCCTCAAGTAGAGTCACCCCTGTGCCTGTGTCTCTGTAGGTGAAATTACCTTTGACAGGGGGCATATAGAAACAAATGCCAGTCACCAATGTCTGCCTGGGCGAAAGTGGCACAGACAGAGAAGGAAAACTACAAGAACTGGCCAATGAATGGTCAATGAAAGCTGCCAGGCAAAAAGAGGCGGAGGATGGAAGAGAGTTCAGACTAAGGTGATTACGGGAAGGGTTGTGCTAATTATCATAAGAAAAAGTACATTTGAAGGTCTTGTATGGATATATATAAAATATATATGTAGTATGCAGTGGTATCAAAAAGTTTCAAGACTAGTTTTGTAACACACCAACAGATGGCAGCACAAGACTGCATGCACAGTCACAGGTAGCACCGAACTTTATAAGACAGTGTGCCAAAAGACATCTTCCTGTGTAGACGGGGAGCTGTGTAACCTTTGCTATTTTGGTTACGTGCGTTACCATGGTTCAAACAAAGAATAAACACTAAATTCTGCGTGAAACTGGGCAAATCTACCACTGAGACGTTAGACATGATTCCGCAAGTTTACGGAGATGCTGCAGCGAGTCATTCGAGGTGTTTTTAATGGCCACGGCGCTTCAAGAGCGGAAGAACATCACAGGAAGACTTTTTCTAGAGCTCAACCCTTGAAAACGTTGAAACCATTCGGCAACTTGTGCATGATGATCGCCGGAGCTCTTCACAGTCTAAGAGCCAATCACCTCCACAATCATAAAAGCAGAGGCAGGTCTGCAGCTCGACCAAGTGCATGCTAATCATCTTTTTCCGACATTCGTGGCATTGAGCATCGAGAATTCATCGCTAAGGGCCAGACTGTCAATAGCGAGTTCTACTGGCAGGTTTTATAGCATCTGAAATGGAGGACATTTGCTGAAAGTGAGCAGATCTGTGGCGCGCTAGTCTTGAAACTTTTTGATACCACCTCATATTTAAAAATAGCTAGAATTAACCTTTACATGGTTTCTACAAATCTCTGTATCTCCCATATGCTTTCATTTGGAAGTGACTGAAAACTACTTCATGTGTTTGCATCATTTTCATATTTAAAAACGTTCAGTAACCTCCCCCCCACCATATACACAATGGATAAAGAAAGGTCCACACACACTTGCTAAAATGGCAGGATTTTAAATATGAATAAATATGTACTGTACATACAGCGATAATTAGCAGTTATTATAGCAGTTATTAAAACCAACCTCATACTGAGAATATTATTGACTGATATTCCTCCACATAGTGGAGACGCCCTGACTCAGTCGTGTAGACTTCACAATTTGGATCATTTCGAAATTCCTTGGACTCTTATGCTTGTTCTGCCTCCAAAACTTCAAGAAATGACTTAAATACCAGTCTTTTACATGTCCCAGGATAATGAGATAATCCCCTCAGCTATCAGCGGCTTTAATATTATGGCTGATCAATATACATGTACATACACAATTACAGACATACAACAATGAACAAATATATGTTCTTTTACTCTTTTTTTTTTTTTTTTTTTAAGACAAATTTTGTCTTAGATCCTTGATTTTTTCTGCATCTTTGATCAATAAAACATTGGCAATTTCCAGATTTTATAGCAGAATTAAATCTCACAATAGATTAAAGTCAGTGCTAAGGGTGTAACGGTACACAAAATCCAAGGTTCTGTATGTACCTCGGTTTTAAAGTCATGGTTCGGTTAACTTTTGTACGGTTAGGGGGAAGGAACGCAAAACATAAAATTCGATCATCATTTCTTCTTATAATTGTTAATATTTGTGATCAGCATTTGAACCCATGAAACAATTTGAAACAAATTGCCTGCTTGGTCAAATAATATACAAAATAATATTTTATAAAAATAGAATAAATCAAATAACCGCAATACACCATTAAAATGAGTAATTAATTTAATTGTCACAAATTTAATTAATTGAATAAAATATAACAAATGGAACATAGCCATTAGTGTTGCATAAGCCATTGCACTCTTAGTGCCGGTCCCAAGCCTGGATAAATGGGGAGGGTTGCGTTAGGAAGGGCATCCAGCGTAAAACACGTGCCAAATCAAATATGCGGATCACAAATGAGAATTTCATACCGGATCGGTCGAGGCCCGGGTTACCAACAAACGCCACATGTATTGTTAACCAACAGGGTACTGGTGGAAATTGGGCTACTGTTGGCCGAAGGAGGAGAAGGAAAGGAGGAAGACGTCTACAGAGACAGCAGGAAAATGAGTGTAGGAGGGTGGAGGTTAGAGTGGGCACTTTAATTGTTGGTACTATGACTGGTAAAGAGAGAAAGGGAGCTGATATGATGGAGAGGAGAAAGGTAGATATGTTGTGTTTTCCGGAGACTAAGTGGAAAGGGAGTAAGACCAGGAACATTGGAGGTGGATTTAAACTGTTCTATCATGGTGTGGATGGAAAGAGAAATGGTGTAGGGGTGAATCTGAAGGAAGAGTACTGTAAGAGTGTAGTGAAGGTGAAGAGAGTTTCTGATAGAGTGATGATTGTGAAGCTGGAAGTTGAAGGGGTGATGATAAATGTCATCAGTGCTTATGCTCCACAAGTCAGCTGTGAGATGGAGGAGAAGGAGAAATTGTGGAGTGAGTTGGATGAAGTGGTAGAAGGTGTACAATCTGAACGATTGGTGATTGGGGCAGACTTTAATGGGCATGTAGATGAAGTGAACAGAGGTGATTGGTAGGTATGGCCTTAAGGAGAGAAATGTGGAAGAGCAGATGGTGGTAGATTTTGCTAAAAGGATGAAAATGACAGTGGTAAATACTTATTTTAAGAATAAAGAGGAGCGTAGAGTGACATAAGAGTGGAGGAAGGTGCACACAGTTGGACTATGTTCTATGTAGAGGATGCCACTTCAAAGAGACTGTAAGGTGTTGGCAGGGCACAGTGTAGCAAGACGGAATGGTGGTCTGTAGGATGGTTTTGGAGATGAAGAATAGAGGGAGAGCGAGAACTGAAAAAAGAAGTAGTTGGTGGAAGGTGGAAACTGAAGGAGGAAGACTGTAGTGTGAGATTCAGGGAAGAGGTCAGACAGAGCTCGTGGTGGTGAAGAGGTGCTGGATGAATGGTCAACTAGTTCAGAAGTGATAAGGAAGACAGCTAGGAAGGGACTTAGTGTGACATCTGTAAATAGAAAGGAGAACAAAGAGATATGCAAGATACATCTTGCAGTGAAATGAAAAGCTGAATAAAAAGAAAAATCTTGAACTTCGTGGTTAGCGGGTTCGCTAGCACTATGGATTCTTTAGCATTTTCATGCATGCGCAGTGACACTGCGCTAACTGTAGTGGTTTATTTATTTATTTATTTGTACCCCTGCCATTGTTGTGTATGTAAAAAAATACCCGAAAAATAGCGCTCAAAGTGTGAGTCAGAGACTAAACAAACTGGCGGTCCGCCGCTTTATATGTCAATGAGGGAACCCAGATTTTAACTATGTTCCGCACGTAAAAAGGATTGCGTTTGGTACACTTGTGGTACACTGCACCGAAAAATCTTGGTACGAATACATGTACCGTTACACCCCCAGTCAGTACAGAAGGTATTTTATCACATTATTAAGACCACAGTACAGACAAAAACACAATGCTAGCTGTGAAGGACTTCCTGTGAAACACAGAAACAGCGGGTCAATATCGAGATAAGGTGCCTTTGGTGTAATTATTGTAGTATTTATAGTTATGACAACAAGGAGTCAATATGTATTATTGATTAAATATCTTTGCTGATACTGTAAAGGCTTTTTATGGAACAGAATACGTAACTGGAGTGGAGTTGAATAAAAGAACACCTATTTTACACAATACTACTACTTTCGGCTTCCATTAGGGGTCACACACACCCTTATCCTCTACATCTGCCTCTTTAAATTTTTTACATAATTAGAGATAGTATTTAAAATATTCATTATAGATTTGCAAAAACAAGAAGCAAGAAATTGAGGTGAAGTCACATTGTAAATCCTCGCTTTCTTTCGGTTTTGTTCTTGACAGGGTAGGTACACTACACTAATAAAGTTTGTGGACACCTAAATGTAACACTTTAATCTAAGAAAACTCTAATCTTCTGGGAAGCCTTTCCAATAGCGATGCTACTATGGAGGTTCGGCCCTAATTCCGTCACTAGTGCATTACTGAGAGAAGGCTCTGACGATAAGTGAGGAGGCCTTATGTGCAGTTTAAGTGTATATCTGAATATCTCAAATCAAATCGAAAGAGTACGCCAGTTTCTGAAACACTCAGGTTGTGTTGCACCTAAATCAGCGATTATTGCTGCTCATCAATCTGGGAGGGGTTATAAGGCCATCTCCAAACAAGTTCATATTAAACACTAACAACAATTATAATGGAGGGCTTTCAAGATAGTTACCAAATATGAAGAAAAGTCCGTCATTGTGTGACCTACATGTGTCTGTAAGAAGATGAAATGTCCGGCTTTATGAAAGCGTGGCTTGAAAAATTCCTTCATCCGAATAGAATGACCAAAGTGGAGACGTCTGGTCATCACGCACAGCGCCCCCATATCCCTCAAATCAATTGACGGGAGATCATAAAAATCATAAAACAAATTCTAACACACATTCTGAAGAATTGTGTGCTGCACAGTATGGAGAAGGTCCAAATGTAAAAACAATTCAGAAAAGTCAACATACTCAGTTGATTCACAAACTGTCTACTTGAAGCAACAAAAGAAAAAGTGTTTTCCCTTGTCAGTAATTCTGGACATGTTTCTGAAGTGGTTTACATTCTATTTACCAAGAGCCTTAAAAAATACAAAATAAAATGGAAAATGAATAAAAATCGAATAAATCTGAGTAAATAACATTTCAATAAAACCTCAAAGGCACCTTATAATGGAATTATGCACCACAGACTATGGAAACGTTTATATAAGAGTGTAGATCTTTCACACCGATGACTGTGCAGCATTGGAGAAACGTTTGGAAGGCGTCTTAGTGTTACAGCATTTCTCGAGTCTATGACGGTTGCATAGTACTGTATACACGTTGGCTTTTAGAAAGTATTTAGACCCCATAACTTGTGTGCTATAGATTCAATTCGGTTCTTTTCATTTCCATAACAATCCACACATGAAAAAAACCCATAATGTAAAAGCAAAAACAAGAAATGTGATAAATATTAAAAACTGAAATCTTTTATTTAGCCAAGTATTCAGACCATTTATTGTGTCCACTAGGGTTAAAAGATAGTAATAAGACTTAAGAAGAACATACATGGACCTCTAGTAAGAACCTAAACAGGGCTCCAGACTGTGACTAAAATGGTCGAACAAAAATATTAATTTGCGAGTAATATTTTTGCCTGGATCACCTGCGACCGTATAACTTTACACGTTATGACTGCAAAATCTGCACGTTATGACAAACATGTTAGTAAAAAAGCAGGCTGCAGTTGTGCCAGCGTTGGTAAAAAGGAAAACGACAGAGACACTGAGGACCATCTTTCTATGTGAGTCAGTAAAACATAAAAAAAAAAAGAAAAAAAAATGCAAAAAGACATTTGAAAAACGTCTTAGATTGCTACGTTTATCATTGTTTACTGTGTACGATACAATCCCGAGCCTGACAGAGCCAATAGGAATGCGAGATGATCACAAATTCCCACTTGTACTATCTGCCCCAATAAAACTAAAAGCTTTATAGTTGCCGGCAAAGTAATACGTTTATAGTCTTGTGGATTGATTCAAATTTGAGAAAACTGTCTCTGCATTTAATTATGGATTTTTTTGTGTGTGAGGGAACATCAAGCTTATCAGTGTCCAGTGTAGAAAACTGTAAGAAATGACTGAATACTTTCATGGCTACATTAAAGCCATGGCTAAGACACTGAAACTGCACACTTTACTTACCAACTTCACATCAGTCGGTAAATGAGCGCATACCTGGCAGAGCGAAGATGAGCTTCCGTGTGCCATTGATGTCCACGGTGGCGAATGTAGTGGGAAAACTAAAAAGAAAACAGAGTGTGTGACCTTATAGAAAGGCATATGCTTCGTGGAATCTTGCCATTGCGGATTTGTTCTCACCCTGGCTTCATAAACACTCGACCAAAGTGGATTTGGGCATGGAGGTCGATGTCCAGGACCTGTTTTAAGTAATCCTGAGAAAGATAAAAAAAAAAGAAAAAGAAAACACAAATACATAATTGATACTGATAATAATTTCTATTGTGTAGGGATGTGCGATATGAGGATCGAAAAGATATCAATATTTTTTATTATAAATTATTTATTTTTATTTTTATGGTATGTGATTTTTTTTACATTTTACATTAAGTCCCAACTTGCCCTTATAACTCCCTCAACTCTTCTGGAAAGATGGTCCACTAGATTTTGGAGTGTGCTTATGGATATTTGTGTTCATCAGCCACAAGGGTATTACGAAAGGCAGGGCCTGATGTAGGTGAGTTAAGGAGGCCTGGGGTGCAGTCAGGGTTTCAATTCATCCCATAGGTGTTTAGCAGGGATGAGATCAGAGCTGTATAGCAGCTTTCTCTCCATATAGCAACTTTCTCTCTCTATAAGATCTTTCTCTCCAAAGCATGTAATACAGATCTTCAAAGAGCTCACTTTCTGCACGGTTAATTGGGGAGTTTAAATGATTCAGTTCAATGGCAACGACCCACTATTTCTCAGAGACCCAAAACAGTGACATTTTTGCTGGTAATTTATGGGGCCAACATTCCAAAGCATATAATACAGATCTTCATTGAACTATTGTATGAAATTAACATCACATTTGTAATCATGCTGAAAATAAAAAAGCCACTTCTCATGCTATTAATTAACTATAAAATTATATAAATGTATACATTTTCTGCCAAAAAATCTTGAATTTTATCAGCATTACAATAATCAAAATATTCCAAGATATGGGGCAGAAAATTTATACATTTATATAATTTCATACTGGGTTTGAAAGTACATCAGCCATGATAAATTGTCTTTTCAAGCATGTTCAAGCTTTTGCTTTTAACATCAATAGGAAATTCTTCCCCTTGAAGGCAGAATTTCCTATTGATGTTAAAAGCAAAAGCTTGAAAAGACAATTCATCATGGCTGATGTACTGTCAGATTGGTAACTTGTACCCTGTACAATCCATATTGAGTTTCGCCTGAATAAACATTTTAACAGTACAATCGGAAGTGAATGGAAATCTCATATAGCATCTGTTCCACCTTATCATCAGACCACACATATATGATAGGGACCAAAGTTCTGGCTTTTCCAGCTATATGTAGCTCTTCTCTAAACTGTGATCTTTCCTTGAGTCGCCTGCTATAGAGTTCTGCCCTCAACCCTACTAAATGCTTTTAGGATGAATGGGAATGCTGACTGCACCTACATCAGGACCAGGTTTTACTAATACCCCTGTGATTGACTGATTCTTTTACTCTTGAAGAGTGCGTGCAGCTCGGAACACCTTGATCGATTTGTTGCTGCGTCGCCGGCCCAAAATTCTAACTTGCTGTTAGCACCGTTAGCACTCGAAACCTTTTGACTCCACATTTTTAGAAAGTGGTCTATATTTACTCATAAGGTTTACTCGGGAACAGAACGTTAACTATAATAAACACCCCCTCACCTTCTCTCCCATAGACACTCCTCCAGATGTGACAATGACATCTGCATGACTTATTCCCTCATTCAGGGCATTCAACAGGTCATCTGGGCTGCGAGGGAAAGAAAGACACACACAATGACTACACTTTCATATTTTCATTCGTCTCCATAAAGCCATATTCACAATAAAGTGAACTGGTTCTTCCCCCCAAATCCTAATCCCTTCCACTTGAGCAAATTCTGACCAATTGTGCCCTCTATTGCAGAAAGTTCTACGAAGTTGGTTCTATGCACTGAAAAACTACTGAAAATGATTATATATTAGGGCTGTCAGATTAAACACGTTATTAATGCGTCATAGCAAATACATTTTAACGACACTAATTTAATTAGCATATCTGTTTGAGCATTTGTATTTAAAATGTAATTAAATAAATATAAAAGGGGTGAAATTAAAACCTTCAGCGCGACACATTTATTCACGTCATTTCTTTCCCCTGATGGAAAATAAATAAATAAAATAAACTCCACCCAAAATCTTTTTTAAAATCATTCAAAATTTGTTTTACTGATGCGCCAAACACCAAAATCCGCCATAATGCACACATCCGCCAATTAAAACCGTCCGTGCGGAAACACAGCAAAAGTTCCCTTTGGTGTGCTGATGGGTTACGTAATTTAAAACACTATAATTACTTTAAAATTTACAAGAACATTTTGACTTCATGTTCTATGTTGAGTATAGTTTCAAATGCAGCAAAGACTAAAACATAGAGAAATATACTTGTCTCCGACAATTCCAAGGTTAATGGTAGGGTAGCCGTGCTCTTGGATGGTAGCCAGTAGTGTGGAGCGGTTACTGTCCCTGATCTTTCCTGGGTGGAGGTCATCTTCTGGATTCAGCAACTACACAACACATTAACACCACTAGTGATTGGAACGGTGCACTGCACTAAAGTAAGACACACAATGACCAAAAAAAATAGGTGTGACGTGGAAAGTAAAAACATTAAAACATTGATGTACTCACTTCATTGCCAGTGGACATGACTGCCACGACTGGAAACTTGTGCACCTCCACCTCTGTGATTCCCACAGTGGCCAGCAGGCCGATTTCAGACGGCCCCATATGTGTTCCTTTAGCCAGCACACATTCACCGCGCTTTATATCGTGACCAATCGGCCTGCGTGTGAGCACAAAGTTTACGCAAAAGCAAGTGAAAGGTAAAAAAGTGAAACAAGAAGAATGGAATTCTCTCGGACCTGATGTCCTGGCCTGGGCGTGCTTGCACCCGAATCCGCACCTCCAGTTCCTCTGTGCCCTAAAAACAGCAACATGGAAATGCTTTAAAATCAGATAATAAAAAATAAAATGAGACGGGGTTACATGGAAAACGGAGTAAAAATTGGGTGGTTTTAAAAAAATGAGGGCCAAACTCACATCTTCAGACTCTCGCAGTAACTCTGTATCCTCCACCTGCACTACAGCATCTGCACCACAAGGGATAGGAGCTCCTGTAGTCACCCTCATCACCTGGCCCGGCATTACTGTGCGAGTAGGCTACACACACACACACACACACACACACACACACACACACACACACACACACACAGTCAGCAATCTTTGTACAAAATGAACAACTATGCAGACTGCCTGTGTCTATGTTCACAAGCACTGTAAAATTTGCTCACCTGTTCCCCAGCCTGGGACTCCCCGATGAGAAATCGATCTCCTGGCCCATCAGCAGCTTACAAACAAAGAAAAGAGATTCCAGAATAAAAACTTTAAAAGACGCAAACTGAGACGTCTTAGTAGTGGAACCAAAACTCTCACCTCGGACGGCATAGCCATCTTTCACCGAGGCCGGGAAAGGAGGCAGATTGTCTTTGGCGTAGACATCCTGAGCTAAAACACGACCCATTCCGTCTGTAAAACGACAAAGAATGTCAATCGATAAAAACACAACTGTAGATGAATAGAACACCTCATATGCAAATAAAACACCTGCAGCATTTCTCGGTGTGGAGTGCTCTGAACCAGACTAGGGGTGGAGTTAACAATGGCCATTTACACACATGCCCACACACAATTATTTAACATCTCATTCCCAAAATAAATCACTTTCAAGCTCACCACTATAATATATTCACTGTATGGTCGCTTCCTTGAGGTCGACCGAGAGTGGATTTTATTGAAACTGATAGCCATTTTTAAAATTGGATACTGGATTGAAAAAAACAACAACATAAAAATCCATGTAAAATAGCACTAAACTTTATTACAAAAATACAGTACTGAATCATGAAAATGTGCTAAATAAAATAAAGATCAATCTATTAATCATAATAATCAATATTAAGGAATATAAAAGATTGTAACAAACTCTCCAAATGAACATGCAAAATAAGTCAGTAAGCCACCTCTAGAGGCCGCTCTCGTACTGTATAACGCAACTCGGAAAAACTATCAGTATGGATTTTTGCCAATTGTTCCAGCCATTAACTCTCGGTGCCGATGAATCGGTCGACCTCTAGTTTTTTCCCAAAACGTTACCACAAAGTTAGAGGTACACAATTGTATACAAATTTTCAAAAAGCACATACCAATCTTATGCTTCAAATGGATGCCATGGTGAGTGATTTTTAATAAACTTTTGAGATTGTGCTGGACTCAAATCGGTGTGATTAATAGAAGAACAAACTGCAGTATAAACCCTGGGTTGGGTGTGTATTTTACCTCTATAGTTGATGATCTCAGTACCAAGAACAGGAGTCATCTCCAGCACAGTGATAAAGGCCTTGTCCATGGAGGTCAGAGGGAATGGGGACATGCGGTGTCTTCGGGCCACTTTTGTAATGTCTACTGCACTATGACCTAAAAGAGAGGAACACAAAAGTTAGTGTAGGGTTTGCACACAAACACACATGCACTCAAACTGAAACTGTAAACTGAAAGTACCACTCCAAATAAATAAATAAAGTTACCTCACAGATAAATATATATATATATTAAAAAACACTAATAAAAATAGTGCTAAATTAAATATTAATATATTAATTATTTGATACTGAGGAAATTTAAAATAGTTGCATCCAAAATGAATTAAAAAAAGCTACTTTAAATTAACAGCACATGGTGTCAGTGATTTGCCTCTAGAGGCCACTCTTGAACTATAAAATGCAGCCTGGAAAAACTATCAGTATGGATTTTTGTTCCAGCAATCAACTATTGTTACCGATTAATCATCAAAAACTAAATGACCTCTATTAAAAATGTCACTGGTTCCCAGGATTTTCATATAACAGCAGGTAGTGTAAGTGTCTGGAGCATGTGATTCCACTTATATCTCACTCGTTTGCCAAAGAATTCAACGTAATGATTAATTTTTAAAGGCCCGACCTCCGACCAATCAAAACCGAGTGTTTGATGTGACGTGGTACAACCGAATATAATGCAAGAAGTAGAATTATAATAATTAGATTGGCCATGTAAGGAAATGTGTTGCAGTTGCATTATCCATAGCTTTCATTTGACCTGAAACACAAGATTAGAATGTAAGGAGAAGAACAGAAAAAGACAGACCATACACGCATGCAGTGTCTCATCACTCACTTGCTCTGAGGATGTTCTCTTTGCTGCCACACCGTGATTGCACCTACAGACAAAGAGGAAGGAAAACTGAAAGGGGATAAAATAAAGAAAAATATAAAAACCTGCTGTCCAGAATAGCTGTATTTCGCTGACCTGGTCATCTAAACACTCATGCCACAGTAACCAACACCAAATTTAATATAATAATTCTGCATTTATTATGGTTTTCACCCTGGTGTTGCTACAGAAAAACTACCGTAATTCCCAGACTATTAAGTGCACCCAAATATAAGCCGCACCCACTGAATTTTTCAAAGATTTTTATTTTGAACATAAATACACCGCACCTGTCTATAAGCCGTAGCTGTCTACATTAAAACTAATGAACTTTACACAGGCTTTAACGAAAGACAGTGTCTGTTACACGGCTTGTATCTAAACAGTAGCCTACCAAGAAAGTCATTGTTCACTGTCTTCCTCCTTTCTTTCACAACAATTTCTCTCTGGACTTTTTCTTTTGGCATCGTCGTGCATTTAAAAATCACCATCGGTGAAGCTTTTCTCCTGATGGCGTGCAGCTCAGAACACAGATGAAGTGCGTTTTTTCATGCCCGGTTGTTTTCAGCGTGACGAATGATTGCATGATCGCATATCCTGTTGCCAGTCCGAGTAAGCGAAAGGTCAAACGTCAGAGGAACCTCATCCATTTTTATGATGTGGTGCGGCCCGATTAAGTGGGAGCGCATCTAATTTAATATAAAGAGTTTCATTGGTTCACCTGAACCCGTTCGGCACTTTCATTGGTCTAATGTTATGGGGCTCAGTTTTTTTGGCTTGAAGCTTGTGAATCCGGGAAAAACCAAGAAAAAAAAACCATTAGTAGAGTTTTCACTAGTGGTCGTGCGGTATATGCCAGAAAACTGAATTGTATGGTAAGTAACAAAAATATGTTTGAATTCCTTTATAATGGTCATTCAGTAATATTCACTGTATTTAACCCTCCATGATTGCGGTGATATCGGGTGTAGTGTAGTATACTTTTTCATATGTTCCGGTTTGATATGATGCTGCTAACCAAGCATGTAATTATACGCCTGCAGGCTTGTATTTATTTATTTTTTTACAACAAAACCGGCAAGAACTAAAAAAATAAAAAGACAAACTTTTATTATACACAATATCTTATACTTAAAGTAAAAAATGTTATTTTGAAAAAGATTTACTATATGTGATTTGTTAACTATGCATTATACATATTTTTTTTATATTAATTTGTTCATTAGTTTTAAATTATTTTTTAATCTGTAGTAAGAAGCAGTAATTATTTGTGTGACTGAAAAACAAAAACAAATTAAACAATAGTTTGCATTTTGTATTTCATTCTGATAGATGGCAGAAAAGAAAACAAATCCCGTGGGTAAACGTTACAAGAGAAGGAAAAGCACTAAACCGCTTTCCCTAAAGTGTTCCCTCATTTGTTTGTTTAGATTTTAGAAATATTTTTTATAGATGTTTTAGCAGACAAAACTGATGAGGTGCTCCTGAAATAAATTTGGTTTTTTTTTATTTGTACCAATGTCAACTAGTAAATATTTTTGCTGTACATTAGAGAATCTTATGTATTAGATCAGCCATATATTGGCCAATTGGCCAGATTGCTTTCTCAAACTGTTCAACAAGTGCATTCAATGAAATTTTACTGTAAATGTCTGAGATTAATAACAAAGAAAAAAAAGTGACTGTCAAAATTAGATGCAAAATAGCAGAGAACGTAAACCCAAAAGAATCCGAAGAACGAAATTTAACATGCACAAATGGGTCTGACAGCCAAATGGCAAACACATTTCAGATAAGCCAGAGTCTGGAGAGGAGAAAGAGTGAGTAAATAAAGCACAACAGAAAAAAAAACAAAAAAAATATCAAAAGCTAGAAGTTTAAGCTCCGAATGCAAAGATGAGATTAAAGATGCTTTTTTGTACATTAGGAATATTAAGTGCTGAGATCGGCTCTATAGCCCTCTAGCTTAAATTGATGGAAGAAATGGAAAAAGAAAAGGCTGAGACATGAAACTACAGTTACACCACATGAACAAAAGTATTGGGACACCTGCTGGTGGCAAGAAAGTGCAGAATGAGGTGTTTCACAACCTGAAGACTTTCACACTATAGTACCTTGTTAAAGTGAAGGAGTCTGTAAACACCCTACTGTATCACCCCCACCTACACAGAGCCAAGAATAAATAAAGTACCTGTAGCCCCCCCACCACCACCATCTGCGGTGCCTCTACAGCACTCCCCATTTTTGCACCTCTGCTGATTGTCCAGATTTGGTGCCAGGAATTAAGGTAAAACCTGTCTAAAAGCTGTTCAAGCAAATCTAATAAAATTGATCAAATTGATCATTGATGTGGCAACACAAGTGTTTCTGTTTGTGAGAACCCAAGGAATAAGCAGCCAAGGATCACTGTCTTACTGTAGACAAATGAGAAATAGTCATTGCTTTTGCTTGAGTAGTGAAATATTAAATACTGAGCAAATTATGGGTCTCTGGGAACTGCGGTTTGGTGTGAACAAGCAGTTTTAAAAGAAGAGAAATCCTAACAAACACAAAAGCACCTAGCAACTAGCGCCTGGACTTCCCTTTCTGTCTCGCTTTTCCTTTGTTGCACAATTTTTTGTACAATTGCTAATGGTCACTTAACAGGCGCAGCACAGTGTCACTTTAATAACATCACATGGTAATGGTAAAAAAATGTCATACACATTGCTCCCTTTTTCTCTAATATTCGTGTGTGTGTGTGTGTGTGTGTGTGTGTATGTGTGTATATATATATATATATATATGTATATATGTGTGTGTGTGTGTGTGTGTGTGTGTGTGTGTGTATGTATACTCGTAGTGTGTGTGTGTGTGTGTGTGTGTGTGTGTGTGTATGTATACTCGTATATATTTCCGACTTAAATCCGCCATATATCCGCGCGCGTGTGTGTGTGTACAAATCTTAATGCAAAAAGAGACAGGAGAGTGGAGCGGTTTACCTGGTCCAAGGTAGAGTACCTTGACTTGAGTGAGATGACCTCATCCAAGTGTGCCCTGAACTCTCTCCGTGATGCCTGGAGAAAGCCACACAACACCGCACACAGTACAGATGCTGACATTACCCCTCATAGTGACCAGCAGCAGAGGTGGAAAGATTAATATTCTACTTAAGTAAAAGCACTGATACTTCAGTGAAATTTTACTTAAGCACAGTAAGTTACTGGTCAAAAAAATCTACTAGAGTAAAAGTAAAAAGTAACTAATAAAAAAAAAAATCTGTTACAATGTTCAATCATTGTTTTTCAGATAGTGAGCGCACACATTGAACAACTTTTGATTCAACAGCATTTTGCTTTCAGCTGGGTCTACATCACCAGCATCTGTCTTGTCAATCTTCCCCTTTATTTCCTGTGAGTTAAGCACGTTTGCCCAACAATCAATCTGTGGTGAAGTTTCAGGGGTGCGATTTTTCCACCCTTGAAAATTTTTTAATATTATTATTACGTTTTACTCCATTAATGGATATGTTTTTAAAATGTAGTTAAGTGCAATACTTCAAAAACTAAAAAAGTAGACAAAAACACTACTCAAACGTGGTAACGGGAGTAAATGTAATTCGTTACTTTCCACTGTTGACCAGTGTTTCTCTCATCCCTACCTATAGCTAGAGATTACACATTAAACACAACGTATACGCTCATACCAGCGCTACGGCTCTGCCGATGTGAAGTGGCTCAAAATGTATTAAATGAATAAAAATTGCCAGAACTAGCTGAAAACATTAACAGCATAATATAATGAAGTTATCTACAGACAGGAGAGTCAACCAGAAATCTTTGCACCACTGTTGTACAGTTTGCTATTTCGTATATACACTATAAGGACAAAAGAATTGGGACACCTGATTTTTCCAGCCATATGTAATACTTGGCGACACGCAATTATAATGGAGGTCATCGAATTCGCATTTCGTTTTCACCTTTCCTTGAACTAGGAGACTCATCCCTGTTCCAGCATGACAATAAACCTGTGCACAAATTTCATTCTATTCTATTGAACACCTTTGGGATAAACTGGAACATCTCAGGCCTCCTCACCTCACCTACATCAGTACCTGACTTTACTAACACCCTTGTTACTTAATAGCCACAAATCTCCACAAACACAATCTAGTGGAACATATTCCCCAAAAATTGAAGGTTATTAGAACAGCAAATTGGGACTCAATGTGGAATGGGATGTTTGTATAGTACATATAAAACCTTTGTCCTTGTAGTGTACGCAGCAAACGGTTTATGCACATGTGTTGAAAAATTATTATTTTTGCAGTATTATTATATTATTATTATTTAGCATTTTTGTGGGGGATAAAAAAAAAAATCAAGACTTAATTTAAAATGAAAAAAGAATGAGACGTGAAGAAGAAAAAAGAAATGGGGAAATGGTAGTTTAGTGGTTCAGGCATTTGGATTGAAAGATCACAAGTTTGTTTATATTATAAATGATATTTTTGTTAAAATATATAAAAAAATATTAATTACATGAATAATTACCTGTATTTATTATGATCTATTTATTAATATTAAATATCATTTTTTTATCCTTCTTCTACTTTACAGTACACTTTATATTATACTATTATATTATACTTTTTTGTTTTCAAATTTATTTCTTTATATCTTATTTCTATTTCATGTTGGACAGTTGTGAAATGCTTTTTTTTTTTACTACACATTCATACTCTCCAGCAATATGCATGTGACAAAAAAAAAATCCCAGCACCACCAAGCTGCCACTGCTGGGCCCTTGAGCAAGGCCCCTTAACTCTCAAGGGCGACAGCCAAATGCCATGATTGTAAATGTAAATGTGTTTATGGAAAAACATGCTTTTGTGGATTTAAAAAAAAAAAAAAAGAGGAAAAAAAAAAAGGCTAATCAATAGACAAACAGAAATTGGGTTTAGCAGGATAACACAAAGGCATAGCAGTAATAATTGAAAACATGACGAACACATGATGAAACCGGTGGTAATGAGATCAGCTTCGCTGGCTTTCCTACAATGAAGACAATTCAGTTTTACGCTCGCTTAAATGACCCTAAATCAGTGTAGGGGGGCAGCAGCTAACACGAGGGCTAAAACCAATAGGCATTTGTGCAGTAAAGGGGAAGAGGAGAAAGAATTCAACCCAAGATAGAGGAAGAGGGGAAGACTATATCTTGCAGTATATTTTCACAGATAGCAACATCTACTGATCAATAAAAGGTGGAAAAAATGGGTGAAAAAGTCAAAATGCCGGAGCGAGAGCTCTTGATGGTCTTATGATGGATCTCTATGGAAAGTGTAGAAACAAATGGTTTTTGAGAGACGCGTGCATGTTCCTTTTGTTTCTATGCAGTAAAATCGGTAATTTACCAAACAAATATATAAATATGAGATGCTTTTTTTTTGTCTCTTCAAATATTCAACTGTTATACTTTGCCATGCCTCGTGTAAAACTTCACTAGTGCTAGATTTCTTTCTTGTGATCCAATGCATCCCAGAGCAGTTCAACAGGATTTAAATGTGGTGACTGGGCAGACCATTGTGTGATAAATAACACTCCAGGCAACCGTTTGCTTTCTAGATAACGCTTACAGAGCTTGGACGTCCGCTTTAGGTAATTGTCTTGTTGTATGGGAAGTCGCTTTCCATTAGCCACAGTCCGGATGGAATTGCGTGGTGCTGAAGTATGGTTGCCATGTTGGTTTTTTTCACCTGGAATTAGTCTCCAACCTTTCCTGCTCCAAAATAACCCCAAACCATTAAGCATGTAGGTCCATGTCTGATTGTGGGGGTGATGTTCTCCATCTTACATATGTTCTTCTGTTAGAGCCAAAAATGTCTAATCAGTCTACAGAACCTAATTACAGTCATTCAATGTCCTTTGTCTTTTACCTAATTTGTTGCATATAAAGAAAAGGAACAAAAATTTGTCTGAAAAATATAGAACATAGATAGAACATCCTATGGCTTTTAGATCAATTTGATGTGAATTAGCATAGAATAAAAAAAAAAAAAAAGCACAAGCTACGCTCGTATTAACCATCACCTGACTCAACTTGGCCACCAAAAGAATCCACAAAATTAGGCAGAGGCTGAAAACATGCGCACGCCACTTTCCACGCAAAGGTTTATTAAAAAAAACAGCAATAAAAAAGGGTGGGGTTTATAAATGAGACCCCTAGAGAGGTAAACACAGAAGACTCTGCAGAATGAAAAAAATGGAGTAACTGAGAGAAAACAGCGAGAGGGTGAGGAGAAGATTCGGGCCGAAGAACACAACAGAGTTTGGGATCATTTTAAACTAAAAGATGAAGAAAACACCGCACTGTGCGTTTACCTTTTTAAACCTCAATTGAAATTGATTTCTAGATTTTTGTTGTTTTTTTTCTTTATACATTTGTACAGTATTTGCCTTTTGATGCAATTTGGCTTAATAAATGCACTAAGGGGGTTCACAGATTGGAATTTCAGCAATAAAAATAATCTGTATATATATTGAGGGCCACAGAGGACATTCATTCTGTTAATTTAACGTAACCTTGTAAAAATTGCTTTCGCGTTATAATACAGAGTGCCACTGGAAATCAGTAAGACGAAAAAAACAGTGAAAGAGACATAAAATGAACTTTATCATATGAGCAAAATGTCTCTAAAAACAGCTCCAAGTCTCCTGCCCAAATTATAATTACATTTGTACTGTAGGCTGTCTGTCCAAGCAGAGAAAATCTCCACACTGAAACAGTGCTCTGAATAAAATGAAAATGCCAGATATCTCAAATGCAAACACAAGAAAATATTATTAGCCAGCTTTTGTTTTTAAACAAGGGTTCAGTCAACCAAAAACCTAAAGCAGATGATAGCAAGACAATTTCTCAATGCATGGAGCTTCAGCTGCTGGAATGGGTTGCAGCCAATGAGAAGCAGGGGCAAGGGAGATAAGGTCAAAGAGAGAAAGAAAGTTGATTAAAAGGGGAAGAATCTTACTTTAGGAGTGGGGCAGGAGGCAGTGGACAGGCGGGACTGTTGAACACGGGGAGACTCTGAGGGCGTAGTGCTGAGAGAAGCCGTGTCCCGCGGCAATACCTGCACTCCACGGGAAATGATGGCATCCGGAATCTGTGGGGGAAAAAAAATTTTAGTTTAAAAGTTGTAGCAGAAAGGACATTCATTCACGAGTCGGTCTAGTTTCTTTTCACAGAAACCCGCAATGTAATGTCTGTCCGTCCGTCCGTCCGTCCGTCCATCCATCCGTCCATCCAACCATTCATTCAACCATCCATCCATCTTTGCAATCCATCCATCCGCCTATATTATATATTTATCTACCAAAATATCTACGGTACCTATCGAACACACATGCTGTTCACTGTGTTTGCAGATTATACAGTGTGTGGTATAGTATGTTAATATATTGAGGGTGACAGAGGAGATAGCTGTGAATTTAACATAAACTTGTGAAGACTGCAGATTCAAACCCTGATGCTTTCCTGAAAAGCCAAAAACAGCCCAGCACCTCACTACCTTACAGCACGTATCTCACCCAACAATGCACCATGCTGCTTCAGATCATCGAGCAATGCTTGAATGGTCCCACCAGTAAAGACATGTTTTCAGACTGCTTCCAGGCTATGGGACGAACGTCCACTTGAAATCCGAACAACAGAATCACTAGCATTCTTCAAACGACGTCTAAACGACCTACTTCTGCCAGAGGTTCATAAATTCTTTGATATATATAAAAAAAATAAAAAAAATAAATGCTTTCTAACTAATTTTCTCCCAATTTTCCAATTTATTATCCAATGGATTCTATATAAGAGCGTCTGCCAAATGCTATAACTGTAAACCTTTTAATCACCGGTGACAGACCACAGAGTTTTTTAATGAGTGGAATTTATAGGAAACAAGAGTTTTCATGCAAATGAAAAGTACATAACCATTGGATGCCAATCCTTTTTTTAATCTGGCAACCCATAGACTCCAAAAATTTCATTCTCATGAAAGGTATATATAAGGGAAAATATTACTCCAGTAAAAGTGTCTCTTTTTGAAAAGACGCTGTTACTAATAACACAACAATCTATTAATAAAATAATATTAATAAGTCGAACACTGACATTTATTACAATTATTATGTGCCCAAAACCTTCTTAACTACTTAAAAATAAAATGCACAAATGAGGGCATGGGTGATGTGGCAAGTTTGAGTCAGGTGTTTCTCCCATCATTTATTCCTCTCAAAATGTCCTGCTTGCTGCTGAGCTGACGCTGAACTGTGTGTTCGTGTGGAGTAAATGCCCCCGAGTTCACGCTCGACCCTGATTGGTGGCTTGCTGCAATATTGACCAGTTAAGTTTCACAAAATGTATTTGAGTAAAAATTACGGTATTTGGCTTTAAAATGTAGTGAAGTTAAAGTCTCCCCAAATAGAAAAAAATTTAATAAGATACAGATATGTGAAAAAGCTACTCAAGTAAAGATATATAAATATAAATAATCTATAAATAAAAAGATTTATAAATAAATAAATAATTTAGATCATGTTCACTGTTGAAAAAAAAAGAAAACGTATGAGATTGATTCTGATGTGTGTGTGTATATAAACAGGTGTTACCTACCTTGTCTCCACAGGAGCAGGTGAAATGAGAGGGAAGGGTGGTGGGAGGGACGAAGCAAGTCAACGGTTGCCCCCCTTTGGCCATGACAACAGCATGGGTGGGATGGAACACACTCTGATGATGAACATGGCATAGACACACAATCATATGCACAGAAAGGATCATCAAAGACAAATGCTCGATCACAGAGGGGGGAGGGGGACGATGGAGTTAATGCTTTGACCAGTCTCGTGGAATCAACGAAAACTAATTTAGGTAACAATCAACATAAACATTTTTTTTTAATTGCACTAAACTAGCATTTGAACTTGATTTAATAGGCAGGCCAAACAGGACTGGTCTTACTTTTGTGGTTCGCACTAGACATCAAACCTACCCACCTTTGCAGCGATGGCAGCTGCTGTGATATGAGAGGAGCCGCTGTCCTCGGTCGAGGCAACTCCGCTGTCCTTCTTTTCCTCCTCTTCTTCCTCACACTGAATGCTCTTGTCCTCGGTATGCTTGTGAGGGCTGGTGACGGGGAGGGGTGAAAGAGGAGGTGGGGGTGAGGGCAGGTCCTCCAGAGCGTTGTGAACCTCCTTCACTTTTACTATAGCGTCACGCAGAAGGTCAATGGCATGAGGCAGGGCAGGCATGATGAACTGGAAACACTCCTGGAGAGAAGGGTAGAATTGTAGTTTGATAAAAAAGAAACCGATAAGGAGAAACCGCACTAAATGAGTGAAATTGTGAATGTGAGACAGGCACGAGGGGCTTTTCCCAATCGTTGTCGAGAGCTGGAGACAACTGAAACCTCGGATTTTGACAAAAATTGTGTGCGTTCCCTTTTTACTCCCACAAACAACACAGCCGTACCTGTGAGCCTTTCTTGCTTCCAGGCAGATTAATGATGAGCGTTTTGCCTCTGATGCCGCATACAGGTCTAGAGAGAGTGTAGGTGAAGGTGATTAACACAAAGCTGACAGAAATATGTGTGAGCGTGTTTGTGTGTGCATGTTCACCTGGAAAGCATGCCGAGAGGTGTGACGTTTAAGGAACCCATAAGCATGGCGAGAGCCATCCCTGGAGCTTCACGCTCAATCACTTCCCTCGTGGCCTGGAAATTAGTGACAGAAGAAAGAAAATAATTAAATAAATAAAAAATATTGTTCTGCCATTTGAGGGAAGTTTTACTGAAAATTAAGTCAAGATTAGCAAGACAATCATCATAAATCCTATTTGATCCTATCTGCAGTTCATTCAATGGCTAAAATACATTGTTTGCACATGTATTTTAGCCATTGAATGAACTGCAGATAGGATCAAATAGGATTTATGATGATTGTCTTGCTAATCTTGACTTAATTTTACAAACTATACAGACAGAGGTTTGTCAGCATTCCAGTTCAATTAAAAGGTGTTCGCTCATTTTTTTCAATAATCAGTGTTCCAGTATTCTCAGTTTTCCATACTAATCTAGACCTGAAAATCATTAAAATCAAACTTCCTATTGCAATCATTATTTTCCTCTGATGAAATTCTGCCATTGTCAGAAGTTTCAGACATTTTACTGCACTTTAACTGCTCCTACGATGACAGTCAAACCAAGAACCAATACGAGTCAGGTGGACAGTACAGCGAAAAGAGAACCTTGTTGAGTTATGGAGGGAAAAGGAGTGTTTGTATGACACTTTTATTATCAAGGAGTGTCATGAACAAAATGAAAGCTACAGATAGTTTTAGTTTAGTTACAGTTAGCGAGAGAACGCAGGACTGAACATTCACAGATCAATGGCGTAAACATTTTGGATGGGTCTTTTTCTTGTGTGTGTCAGTTTTTGACTGTCCCACAGTCTCACAAGCAACAATCGCAAAGGACTATAAAGAAAATCGCAAAGTGTGAGCCTGGTATAACAGAGGGACGTGGGTAAGTCCAGTCCCTGCTAAAGAGAAACATCCCCAGAACAGTATACTGCCACCACCATGCTTTAAAGTAGGTATGGTACAGTGTTTGGTGTGCTGTATTTGATTTTTGCCAAGTATAGCGCTTGGAGTTCTCAAGAACCTCTAGTCTAACACATGTTCTGGAACACATTTGGGTCTCCTAGTTGAAGTGAAAAGAAAACTTTTTCTGATTTCTACATTCATCTGCATAAACATGGACTGGAATGAACTAGTTAAAGTACCTCTGGTGTAACATCACGAGGAGCAAATCCAGTTCCACCGGTGGTCAAGATAAGGTTAAGCTCTTTCTCATCACACCAGTCCACCAGAGTCTCCTACAGACACATACACACACAAAAATGCATCCTATATAAAGGGAATCATAATGTCTTAACTTTGCAATGCTATGGGGAAGAAACAGTCAGTGTTCACATGTGTGCAGAGGAAACAGCAAAATATTTACCTTGATTTCATCTATCTCATCAGGTACTATTTTGTATGCAGATATTATCCCTCCAAGTCTGTGGAACACAGAAAAATAGACGGCGCATCCAAGTAAATGCCTCAGCACCCACAGCGAAACTACGGTGATGCATCGCTGAGGTTTAGCAAATCAAATAATTACACCATGTCAAGGTCACCTTTTGTAACTAATTAGTACACCCTCAAATACTTTTCAAACAGGAAAGAAGCATATAAGAAGCACAGGAAGGACTAAGAAGCATTGCTATAAAATTCCTTTTTCAGACGTTTGACCTTGCATTGACCTACAGATTGGCTAGATTCTTAACTAGCTCATCTGCGAGTTGCAAAAACTTAAACCCTGCAATCATTGAACAACTCTTTCGAGAAATATGCTAACAAAAATCTGAAATAGATGAGAAAACGGATGTCAGATGCAATCATAATGCTTTCACCACAAAATAAAAAAATACTGTGCTGAAATAAAATTCCATGGTGCTTTAATACGCACATGTTTAATAGACCACTCACTGCAAATGGTAGCTAGAGGTCGTACGATTTATTGGTTTTGCCACCGATAGTTGATTGCTGGAAATATCAGCAAAAATGCTGATAGTTTTTCCGGGTTGTGTTATACAGTACGACAGCGGCCTCTAAAGGCAAATTGTTTATTTGAAGTGTGTTTGTAATTGATTTTAGGTGCAAGTTTTACCTTTTGTTTCAGCTTGAATTTATTTAATTTTATCTTTTATTCACCCTAAATATATATAAAAATAAGCAACTTAGTCATTTTTTATGATTAGTACTTTTAAAAATATTTTTGTTCAATACTGTTTTACATGGAGTGTTTTTTTTTTTTTAACCAGTATCTATTTTAAAAACTATATCGGTTGATTAATTGGTTATCAGCAAGTACGATCCAACCTAGCTATTAGTATCGGTCAACCTCTTGCAGAATTTTAAACCACACTGGGAAAAAAAGTTTTGTATTGCATTACAGCAGGTATGGTCAGACTTATTGAGGTATAAGTAACTACTAGGCTGTAGCCCCAAATTATTCTATGGATAAAATCCCTAAAAATTTTTTTTTAGTAATTCAACTTGGGCTAGCCAGAAATCGTGGCATGCCCCCACTCTTGGTACTATCCTGTCCATGTCTGCGCACAATAGTACTCGATAAGTGTACTCACAAGGATGGGTCATGAATGAGATCTTTAAGGTTGATTCCACTCCGGTCTTCTGCAAGGTTTCTGAAGCAGCTGTCACTTACTGTGAGGTAAGAGGGGGTGGGAGGAAGGGGTTATAGGGTCAAAAGACAATGAGAAAGTAAGTCAAATATAGCTAATCAATCATTTATACATTTTACAGGTCCACATTATATATACAGTACCAACACAAAAATCAGTGTACACCTATAAAATAAAATAAATATCAAAACACATAAAAAGAATTTGCTTTATTCACAACATTTTCCCTTAAAACATCAAACTTATGAAAGAAAAATTTATGAAAAACTAGAATAACAGCGTTTGAAAAGCCCATTTTTCCTTGCAGAATTGTTCAAGGTGTGGTGAGCAGAAATTGACTTTATTCTTGAAGTCCATCCAGAGATCTTCTTTCGGATATAAGTCATGGCTCTGGGACTCAAAGACATTTGCCGTAATATCCATAAGCCAATTACATTGTTCTTTTTTGCGGCATGCTGAGGATCGTTGTCGTGTGCAGAGGGATGCAGGTTTTCCTCAAGATCTGCGATGTATTTGGCAGCATCCATTGGCTCTTCAATTCTCATCAATCGCCTCTGTAGAGAAACATCCCCACAGCATAATGATGCCACCACCATGCTTCACAGTAGGTATGGTGTGTTTTTTGTAGTGTGTGGTGTGCTGTGTTTGGTTTAAGACAAACATAGCACATAGAGTTCAGTCCAAAAAGGTCAATTCTGGTCTTACGTTTTGCCAGATAGCATGGTAGTCTTCCAGGTGCGTTTTTTGCATTATCCAAACAAGACTGTGTGGGGCACTTTTTGAGGAAAGGCTTCTTTCTTGCCATAAAGGCCAGCTTTGTGTAAATCTTGTGAGATAGTTGCCAAATGCACAATCCGACCAGTTTCAGCCTTACAGCCTTGCAAATCCTTCAAAGTTTCCTCTAGGCTCTTGGTAGCTTCTCTGATCAATGTCCTCCTGGCTTGATCATTCAGTTTGGATGGATGACCTGATCTAGGCAATATGTTGATGCCCTCTCCTAACTTGTGCCTTTTTACAACTTAATCCCAGAGGCCTTTTGAAACCACTTTCACAACTGTGGCGAATTCTTTGCAGTACCGTGCGCTAATAACAGTGGAATCTTCGAAAAATAGCTGGTTTTAACCAAAACCACTACAATTGATGTCAGATGAGCTAATTAGTCTGGTGTTTGATCTTGAATTTGATTGGTTGCACCTGAGAAAGGTTGTAATGGTATACTCCAAGTAATGTAATGGTATACTCTAAAAGGCTGATCGATTCACCAAACTAGGTTTTTCCACATATTTATTTTTATTTATCCTCCAGAATGTCAAACTGTTAATTTTCACTTTAATAATGATGATAATTATACTGTAATGTGTTCATACCTCTCAAAAAAATGTAGACTAATTTTATTTTCATGTATAATGTAACATGGTAATTATTTTCACACGGTATGATGACTGTCTATAGGCACTGTATATAGTTGTTTAAACATCACAAGTATATATAACATTCTTAGTAGTTTTAATTTAATGGTATCAATTATCAGAACATAAGTATTATCCGGTCCTCAAATACAATCTCAGATGCACAATATCCCATGACACAGGGTCATTGTTTATTTTTCAGAAAATCCCACAAAAATGTAAAAAAATTGTATGAAAATGTAAGCACAAACTTACGGCTAATTAAAAGGCTAAGAAGCAGCCAGGAGCTGCTAATCAAATGCTCCTAATTAAAAGCCCAAGTTTTAGCAGTTGTGTTAACACCAAGGATCAGCAATTACCTTAGAAAAAGCCAATGTTGCTGCCCAATGATCAAGGAAGGGTTATAAGGCCATTTCCAAACAATTTAAAGGTCTTCAGTGAGAAAGATAATTTACAAATGGAAAGCACTCAAGACAGTTGCTAATCTTCCTGAGTGGACGTCCCAGCAAATGTAACCCAAGGTAAGAAAATGCAATGTTTAGAGAAATTGCACAAAAAAAGGTTAGCATATCATGGTACACAAATCTCTCTAATCTATGAAAAGAAAATGGCAGCATGGCATAGGTTTGCAAAGTTGCATCTGAACAAACCACAAGACTCCTGAGACAATGTCCTTCCTGCAAATGAGACCATGTGGAGATGTTTGGCCATAATGCATAGGGCGATGTTTGCAAAAAACAAACTCAGGATATCATCACAAACTTTGTCAAGCACAGAGATAGAAGCTTGATCATTTGGGTTTGTTTTGCCACTGAGGGACCTGGGCCCCTTTCAGTCGGGTTAACTGAATATGAATATGCTATACTTCTCTGTATAGCAAAGTATTCCAAAGTCAAATATGAGACCATCTGTCCAACAGCTAATGCTTGACCAAGTCACTGAGTCATGCAATAGGACAATAATGCCAAGCACACCAGTAAATCAACAACAGAACAGCTGAAAAAGAACAAAATCAAGGTGTTGCAATTTTTCAGTCAAAGTCCAGACCTCAACCTAAAAGAAATGCTGTGGCAGGAACTTAAGAGAGATGTGCATAAATAAATAGCATAAACAAACCTCAAATAACTAAAGCAATAAAGGGAAGAAGAGTGAGTCAAAAACTTGGGAAAGATTTGGAAAATCCTACAAAACATGATTGCTTCAAGATATTAATGGTGAAAGTGGTCCTACGATCGCTTGACTCACAAAGTGTACTTAGCTTTTCACACAGAAAACCTGTTCCACCATGACGATGCCCCTTTGCACAGTTTTATGAAGATATGGTGTTCATGGGTTGGACTGGAAGACCTTGAGTGACGTGCTATGAGCTCAACCCTATTGAACACAGGCCACGTCACCTCACCTACATCAGTACCTAATTTTACTAATGCCCTCCGCGATGAATGAGCACAAATCTGCACAAACACGCTCCAAAATCTAGTGAAACATCTTCCCAGAAGACTGGTGTTTTTTATAAAAGCACATGTTAAACTTCATGTGGAATAGGATATTATATAATGTATAAAAAAACAAAACAAATCGATGGCAAAAAATAAGCTGCATTATTTCTTTTTCCTTAGATAATAAGCTTTGTTGAGTGCATTTGTTCATTAAACTATTCAATTAAATTTTTATATTAATTTAATTTAATCAATTCATTTTGTGGCAATTTTATTGATTATGCGATTTAATCAGTATAAAGAAAAAAAAATGCTTTTAGTTGATTAATTCTATTTTATTTTTATAAAATTATTATTATTTTAGATATTATTTAACCAAGCAGGCATTTTATTCCAAATTGTTTTAAAAAAAAAATATTTTGATGTTCACAAATGTTAATAATAATAAACTGCGTTAATTAAAAAATATATATATTTTGCATTTCTTGCGCCCAAACTGTACCAAATTTTAATCGGACCGTGACTTAAAAACCGAGGAACGTACTGAACCATGAATTTTGTGTACCCTACAGCTCCTAAATTCAATACCAATAGTTTATCCGGGTTGCGGTATACAGTACAAGTGCGGCCTCAAAAGGCGAATCACTGACGCCACATGCTGTTAATTTGAATGTTTTTTGAATCATTTTGGATGCAACTGTTTTTATTTACTTGAAGTGTTACTTTGAATGCGTCTTATTTTCCTTTATTAATAGAATTTGTATATTCATATTTTTCACTTTTTAGACATTTTTCATAATTTATTAATGTATTAATTCATTATTTGACCATGTCATCTGGCAACTTCTGGTGCCATGTTGAGCAAGATTTCCTCTGAAAATATATCTTTCCCAATCAGGACAAATATTTGCAGATGTTCCACCTGTTCCACCTTTTAAATCCCTGTTCATCCATATGCAAACATTCTGGGCCTGATTAACACCTACTCATGTATGTATATATACACTATATTGCCAAAGGTTTGCAGACAGCTGGTCACAAGTATGGTATGTGCTTTTGGAGCTACATATTCCACATTTAGTCCTAATTTTCTCTTATAATTCCCTCCACTCTTCTGGGAAGGTGTTCCTCCAGATTTTTTAGTGTACTTGTGGAAATTTGTGTTCATTCATACACAAGGATGTTAGTAAAGTCAGGTACTGATGGAGGTGAGGAGCTCTGGGGTGCAGTCAGTGTTCAAATGAATCCTAATCCTTGTGTTCAATAGGATTGAGATTAGAGCTCTCTAGCAGGAGATCTTCCACTCCAACCCATGCAAAGCATATCTTCATGGATTTTCCTTCGTGCACAAGGGCATTGTCATGCTGGAACAGGCTCCTAGTTCAGGTGAAGGGAAATTTAATGCTAATGCATTTAAAGACACCATATACAGTTGTGTGCCTTCAGCTTTGTGATTAAAGTTTGGGAAAGAACCACAAATAAAAGCAGGTAAATAGCGCGGAGCTAAATCTCGCGCCTGCGCGGTGGAGGCCGCCGGAGCCCCGCTGGCCACGTGACTCTCGTTACATTTGCATTCTGTGCGCGTGTGTGTGCGCGTGTGTATGCGTGCATATGAGCGTCTTTTCCCATCAGGTGCAAAAGCATCCATGTACATTGCCCAAGGACATTACATCCTGTAAAATAAGGAAATTTAAATAAGTAGCCAGGCTTATTTATTTTTTTATTGCAGTAAGGCCCCCACTATGGCGGATTCAAACATACATGCGCGCACATTATATATATATATATAT
>MU570271.1:1917534-2015034 GCA_024362625.1 Silurus asotus
AGAGAGAGAGAGAGAGGTAAATGCATCCTTCAGCACTCATGCAGATGGAAGGTAGCAGGTTGCACAGGAGACTGACAGCCGCAAATTCAACCGCTGACTGCAATTATTACAATTAACCATGACAACCCCACGGAAAAACCCCACGCCACCAAAGGACATGAAATAGATCAATTAGAGGCCATTCCGCACCTACCTGTCAATATCCCGACTCGTATTTGGTGGTCGTGGTTGGTTAAAACCGTTCCGTCGGACGCCATGTTCTTCCCAAGTGTTCCCAGGCTCACGGAAAAAAAGTAGAGCGCCGAGCCAATCGAACTTAATGGACTGGTTTGAGAAACGTGCGATACCAAATCAGGCCCGAGAAGTCGAACGACGAGTGACTCGATCTAAGAAAAGAACCAATTTTGATAAAATACCAATAGTGGACGAAGTACACAAACCATGTATTTGAGTTAAAGTAGAGATACACTCGGTAAAATATCACTCCAGTAAAATAACTCCATTTAAATTATTCATTCGAGTAAAAGTACAAAAGTTTTTGCCTTCAAATGTATTGACGCTGTGACATCACGTGACACAAGTGACCCGGAAAACATGCATAATCACAGATCAAGATGCATGTCAGTGGGCGGGGCTTTACTGTTCTCAGAAGCAGCCAATCACACACCTATAACCAATTCAATAACTGAAAACTACAACATAGACATGTGACAGACCAAAACACTGTGTAAAAAGATACTTTCTAGATACCATACTGACATCATGTGACATCACTTGATGCCACTGGACCAGAAACTTTGCCTAATCACTGTTAAAAGGCAGCAAAAACATGTGGCATGTCAAAATACTTAACGAACTGAATGAAGTTACTTGTTGCAATTTTTCGAGTGAAGCAAAAGCATGTCGGTGATTATAAACCCCCTTTAAGCATGTGTAAACTTTGTGCTTTGTTGTGTTATTGTCAGGCGACCAACTTTTCTGTATTTCACTCCAAGCATGTGCACCAGTTTTTATAATATTAACGAAGACCCACCCAACACATACACGCTATATACAAGCTGTACAAATGTACAGAATATCATGTGTACAATAAGATGAAGGTCCCTGAGGGTTGAGATGGAGAAAATCCATCAATACAGCGCTCCTATTGTTCCTGCCACTTCTGCAATGTGTCCTGAAAGTCTTCTTTTCAAAACGTTTCAGGAGTCTTCTGCAATTCGTGCCGAATCTCTGAAATGGTGTCAAAACGGAGATCTGAATCTTCATCTTCGAGCAGAGGGCGAGTATTGTAGAGTGGGTGCGAAAGTGAGATCATGTTGTTTCCTGCAAGAAACTCGCATGAGGAAATTTGCGGTCTCGAAACTTGCTGTTCAATATAAGATCGCAGGCATGTGGTCAGAATAGCACCAGTTGCACAGCCCTATATGTACACAGGATGATCTCTTTTACTACACTGACTTATGAAGGTTGGTGCTTCCTGTGACTGTGCGTGCAGCCTTGTGCTGCCATCTGTTGGCGTGTTACAAAACTAAAGGTCTCGAGCCTTTTTGATACCTCCTCGTATGTTACTCCTAAACGTTTTCTTTAGGTAGAAAAGAGATTAGTGGTATTTTCTGTTAAAACAAATGTAATTTCCTGAAATTGGTCTTTTTATTTATTAAATTATTAATAATGTATTTAAATATTAGTCAATATATTATGTGTGATTTAAACAACTAGGTACACTCTGATCTCAGCCTCATGATAATATACCAGATGGATTTCATCAGAACAAACAATGCATATTCGCAACTTGTGAACAGGACACCTTTTACTGAATTAGAGTAGCTATAAAATGGCATTGAAAACGTCTACATCATGCTCGGTGGTTGTTCGGATGATTGTGGCGATTTGGACATCGTAGGGTCATACGGTCAAAAGCATATGGTCCTGGCGCATGGTGGATGTTATGATTCTGTACAAGCAGCTAGAACATTTTTCGTACATATAATGGCAAGCAACTCATCATTCCCTCCCTCAGTTCCACTTCATTCGTCATATTAAAAATTGAATTCTAGCTTCCGTGGAGTCATGAACTGCTTCACGATATCGTCGGTGACGTGTTTGCGTCTCTCTTGGTGAGCTGCGATCATTGGTTGGAGGGTTTCTATGAGACGTTTCTTCAGCTCGCCTGTCAGGAGAGCTCCGCTAGTATAATCCTGAGTGGAAAAGAAAAAAAAAAAAACAGTAACAATTTGAACAATAGAAACATATTGGCTTCCTAGAAACGAAAGGAAAAGTGAAATGTGCGCCGTGCTGTGTTTATATACCTGTCGTATTTTCTCCAGCTCTTCATCATCCTCGAGAAAGAAACTCAAGTACATGAACGAGACATCAAGGTCTGGGTTTCCTCCATATTTCCTATGCTCCTCTATGGTGTCCTTCCCGCCAGAGAAGGCATGCTTGTTGATCTGTGTTATCAGAGTTACAGTGTTAATATGCTATTTTTTATTTGGTAAAACAGTAAAAGAAAAACAGTGCTGGAACACTACCTTCGTTTTGATCTGTTTGGGTGTGTCGGTCAGGAAGATCGAAGAGTTTGGGTCACTGGCACTCATCTTGGTCTGAGCACCTTGTAATGCGGGGAAAAAAGTGGAGTGCAGAAGAGCAGGCTTGGGATAACCTATTCGGGGAGCAACATCTCGCGTCATGCGGAAATATGGGTCCTGATTGGAAAAGAAATATATTTTTTGAGGAAATCTTACTCAATATGGCACCATATGGTGCTAGGTGACTAATATGCATATTTATTAGTTAATTGTGGTCATTTGCATATCTACAAATTACTATATATTAGGGGTGTAATGGTACATATTCATGGATTCTTTAGCAGTTTATGTCCAGCTTCAAGAATTTATATTAAAAGGAATAAATCCTGAAGGATGGAATGAATGAAGCCATTTGTTAAAGTATGCTGAAATATGTAAAACAGTTAAGTAGAACATATCTTTAGAAAATTAATTTTTAAATGTAAATGTTGCTGCTAATGTTGCTGCTTTCTCCCCGTTCCTCCATTTTTCAACACGCAGCGTCGTCTGTGTTTACCTGTCCAGAGCGCTCCAGTTTAGAGTTTACAGTTTAGAGAGTTTAGTGGGCGGTGCGTCAGTAATAATGGTCCGTGGGGAAACACAATGCTCCGTGTGTAGTCAAATGATCTAAACGATTTTTTGTTTTCGAATTACTTGAGGTCACTCGAAGGAATCGTTTCAACAGAAGATCGAACTCATCAGTACACTTTGTTGTAGTAAGAAGAAAAAAAGGGAGGAGTAAAAAAAAGAGCCTCGAGAAAGAAGGAGACACCGAGCTGAGTATGTGTATGCTTGTGTGGTTATGCTCAAAACACGCTGAAAAGTAAATCGCAAAAAAGCGTGATTGCGGCCGCATTAAGCCAGTTCTGTTTTTTTTGTGAAGAAAAAAAAACAACCCCTAAAAATATACCAACCCTCCAAAAAAACAAACCCTACAACAACCAAAAGGTCACTAACCTGGTCAATAGCACAGGGGATGAGACACTGCAAATCGGCCCTGCCATTAAAGATCTGTGGAAAACTGTTGCTGAAGGAAGGTGCTGCCTGTATTGCAGGAAAACTAATCTTTCCTTCAGAAAAACAGTGCACAGAGACAGAAATTTGGTGTGAAAGAAACACATTTAAATATCGGACACAGCAGCAAATAGTTTACTTCAGGGCAACTTACCGATGCAGTCACTGTCTGTGAATCCGAATATGCCTTTAACCTGGTTAAAAGTTACATGCTTCTGTATTTTCAACATGTTTTTATAGAACGTTGGACTCGAGCTGCAGAGAAAACACACCACAGACACATACATCACAAATCTCAATGCTGAAATCAAAGCTCAAAGTTTTTAAAACGATAAAATGCCTGCTTGGGTAAATAATATTTAGAATAATATTTCATTAAAATAAAGTATATACAAATCAAATATAATAAATCGGATTAATACACTTTTTATTATATGGATGAAATCGAGTAATCGGTTGAAATTGGAACAATATATATAATATATAAATATATAAATATTTATAAATAAAGATTTCAAACAAACTTTCATGCTGTCATTATGGTGTATTGTTTGTAAGATTTAAAGGGGAAAACAATAAATGTAATTCATTTTGGAATAAGGCTGTAACATAACAAAATGTGAAAAAAAGTGAAGAACTGTGAATACTTTCTAGATGCACTATAAGAGTGTGTGCGTGTGTGTGTGTGTTTAATTAATTAACATTGAATTTTCTAAAGACATTTATTCACTCCCAAGATATGCGGAATGGTCAGGATTTTACCCTTAAAGCTGCACATAAAATGATATATAGCGATATGGATTCTTTAGCGATGACTAGGAAGTGGCCGCGATTTCTCGTTTGTGCAAAAGAAACGCACTGCAGATCGTATTTCTGTTAGAAAGCGAGTAGCCACAGTGAAACTGAGCTAACTCCAGTTCCTTTTTTATACCCCTGCCATTGTTGTGTATGTTTTCTAAACAAATTTGCGCTCCGCAATGTAATACGTACGTGAGGGAGCTCGGACTTTAACTATGTTCCGCGCAATATAATGGATTGCATTCGGTACGCCTGGGAACCGAAAGCAGTCTGCCGAACCTTTTCGGGCGAATAAGTGTGCCGTTACACTTCTGCTACGTATACAACACACTGTAATTTACCCAATATAGTCGAGGTCTGAGAAAATGAAGGTCTTGTTGACGTCAAATCCGCAGGCGATGATGTCTTTGGCGTTTTCCACGCTGAAGCGGTAGCACTGCTCCTGCGACAGGTCCTTCCACAGGTACTTCTCGTCGTCGGTCAGCTGGATGACCAAAGGTACGTTGAACACATCCTGCAGCCACCTACAGGGACAGGTAAAAAATGTTTAAGCTTTTATTAGTTTGAAAAAAAAAAACCCCAGTTCAAGTCACCTCAATTGCCTGCACATCCTCATTATACGTACTTGATTCAGTGATATTAATCAAAACCCGACTCACTTAGTGAAGATGAATGGAATAAGGTGGCCCACATGCATTGCTTCTGACGAAGGTCCTCTGCCCGTGTACAAGAAGAAGGACTTCTTGTTCTCGAAGGCGTCTAGGACCTGATGCATATCTCTATAAAAATATTAAAAATAGACAACATGAAAACGCTGCAGCACTGCGGCAGGTGAAAAGAAGGAAAGAATACGAGTTACCTGTGAGAGAAGAAGACTCCTCGGCGGAGGAAGCGGTGAGGGGTTTGCCCTGTGACTTGGCTTATTCTGTCGATCAGCTCCTGGTCGATCTTACTGCTTCCGAACCTCACTGTGAACAAAAACAAAACAAAAAAACACTGTTTTCCTGATAGTTTATCTTTTTTTATTCCTCTTATACAAAAACAATTTGGATGCAATGGTGGTTATCGTTGGGGGTTTGAGCCCCAGCACTGTTACTGCCACGGCTGCCACTTTTTGCATATGTCACAGTGAATTTTTGCATATGTCACAAATCGGAACTCTACTGCGGTATGAATACTGACCTATGAGCTTGTCGTAATCCACTCCTTTGGCGCTGGTCGTGGACACATTCCAGGGATCCACCTGGTCGTCTCCATCCTCCGTAACGGGTCCATTATTGCTCTGAGAAATGGCGTCATTGGGGGGACAACCAGCCTTGTAATCCTGCCCTGTGCTTTTTTTGTAGCAAACCTTCAGCTTCAAGAGCAGCTGTACAGCAGCATCGATCTCAGGCTGAAAGACAATGTGGCGTCGGAAATTACAAAATTATTTTAATTACCGAACATTTATTACAACTAGAGTGATTACTTACTTTAGCAGCTTTCTCTGACTTTAAGGCTCGTACTTGGTCTCCTTGCAGAGTCAGTTTCTCATAAAGCTGCATTGCGGTCAGATCGCAAGCGGTGTCTTCCTGACAGTCGGCCATGTTTCACTCTTCTATTGAAAGGGAAAAAAATAACATTTCAACATTAATCCGGAGCTGTGGCTTTTCTGCTCTGATTGTAAACGACACTGTTTTATAAAAAAAATTGTGATTTGCGTCAATCAGTGATGTGTTAATAAAGTGTCTTCTTTTTGAAATCGTGAATACATGCAAAAATGTAATTGTAGCTTTCAAAGGCCAACAGATACTGGAATTTAGAGATAGCAATAGCTAGGTAGGATCGTACTTGCCGATAACCAATTAATCAACTGTTTTAAAATTGATATTGAATAAAATAAAATAGTAAAAATAATAATAATAAAACATGCATAACACTCATTGTAAAATAGTACTGAATTTTATTACAAAAAAGATCATGAAAATGTGCTAAATAAAATAAAATAAATACAAATATATTAATTATATGAATAAATGGCAACAAAAATAAGACGTGTTCAAACTGAAACAACAACTAATAAATTAAAAGTGTAGCCAAAATGAATAATAATAATAAAAAAAAACCACTTCTATTAAACAGCATGTGGTGTGAGTGATTTACCACTAGAGGCCGCTCTCATACTATATGACGCAACCTGGAAAAACTGTAGATATGAATTTTAATATAGCCGATAGTTGCAGAAATCAATTACCGGTACTGATTAAGCAGCAAAACCGATTAAACGGTTGACCGCTGCTAAATTTGTATCCGTAACCTTTTGTCTATAAAGTGTACGTTCACCACTGAACCCAAAAGGTTCATGTGTATACATGTTATTACACAATGGTCATGGTGTTACAACATATCCTTTAGGCCTAAATAACTAGAATAATTAATTGTTTTGTATTATTATGACTTGTACATGCTGTTTTAATCTAAGTCGTTTACAAGTAAAGTGTTTTCAAAGGTTCTTTGCACACAGGCCGATGCCATCATTTGTACCAAGTTGCTTTTATAATAGAATGTCAGGAAATAGTTTAAACTGATTATTTATTAAGTACTTTTTAATTACGATGAACAAGTTTTCACAAATTGCAGCTAGAATTACTGTTTTTTGTTTAACAATGTATGAAAACTCCTCACACTCCTGAAACTTTTCAAACCGTGCAGTAAAGATAAAGATAAAATGCACCAATTGATGCTTTCCTAAGAGCATTCACTTGTCAGGGCTGTAAAAATGACTAACTGTCTAATGACTAACTATTCTTTACCATTCTTGCAGTGTATGTATAATCAACTAAGATAAAGATAAGATCCGTCTAAACTAATTCTTTCCTTATTAAAACGCAGAATAAACATGATATGAAGCTTGAGAGCTTAAACAGAGGACAAAAATAAAAAATGCCTGTTAATTATTAGTATTAGTAAGGTGTTATGTAAAGATGCCAGCTGTAGGGTGAAACCCTGCCAAAACATTAGGCAAGAAATTGGAAGGATCACGTTAGTGTGAGCGACACATATAAACATTTTGTTTATTTCTGGTCTGCTGATGTTTATTCAAAGCTGATTATTTATTAATTATGTAAATAAATAAATAAAAAACAATGACCATAATGTGCAAGGCGAGGGAGAGCTAACAATACACCCTTCTGTTGCTTTTCAAATAAAATATGAACCAATTAAAGCAACAACATTTTTTTATGATGTTTACAAAACATCTGCTCTACATGGTAATACAGTACACCAACCCTTAACGGAGCACCATGTGTATTCAAAATATGGTCACCTGCCATAACTAACTACTAGTCAGCTGTATATACTATGATATTGTGGCTAACTCTGAATACTAATCGTCTATAAACTATTGTAAATGTTTATTTAGAAATGTATAAATTAATATGGTACCGTTGCGTTTGTTGAAACAGCCGGCTTTCACTTGCATCAGAATTCTCAGCCTCAGTGTAATTGCAAAATGTTTCCGACTGAAACAGACACAGCAAACATAGTTCCGGATGACCCGGACTAGAACACATGCTCTGAATAATAATAATAAAAAAAACTGAAAACAATACAAGTTCAAAAAACTAATTACGTCTAATATATAAAACATAAAACCCACACTTCTGATAGATACTGACCATTTGGCCCTGGTAGAACTCGCTCAAATCCATACGGTTGCCCATTTTTCCTGCTTCTAACAAATCAACTTATATTAATATTATATATATAATTTATGTCATTTTTTTTTTTTTACATTTATTTATTTATTTATTTCCATCACTTCCGCGCCCGCAATCAGTCACGTGATCGAGCGGACCCCTTTCCCGCAGATTCAGCTTACGTCATTGGTCACATGTTTGTGGCAGAAATAATCAGATGTTTCATTTTAGAACGTTTTCTAAAATGTATATTTATTGAAGATATTTTAAACTTATCATTGCATATAAATATGAAAAAATACATTTATAAAATATTTTTGTATGCCTCGTAGCATCAACATGAGTTGTGACGTCACTATTAAGAAGCCAGATCCCGGAAATAGGAAGCCAAAATACGGGTGGGAATACAAAAACACACATCGCATATCTTCGGGCTGGTGCAGTCCTAACGGCTCGCATTTTGTGCTGTTTAACGCAAAAGGTCGTGTTTTAGATGTGCATGTAAATTTTTACGGATCTTCTAGTTTCATCTTTTTTTGTGTGTACGTGAAGAGTTATTGCGTTTGGATTGGTCTTTTTCTTCTTTTTTTTTTTACCTGCACCCACAAATTATTTTCAGGGTGTAATTATACTGCATCACCACCAAAATAGAACTGGTAAATTCCCAACATCCCATTAGAAATTTAAAAGGCTCTCCAGTGCGTAATTCCTACTCGCATATTTCGCATTTCGATTGCGTTTTCTACTCCAACATGCGATTCAGTGACGTAATTTCAACATGGCGGCGCACGTAGTGAAAAGTGAGCCCACAGATATAACAGCGTGATGTAAGGTTATTTTAAGCAGTATTTTATATTCGTGTTATTTGAAATTAATTCATACTTTTGATAATTGGAATAGACATTCGTTTTTTTAAAGATTTGATCCGTTTCGATTTGCAATTTGCGGCGCTGTTAACAGTAAAGTCTAAAAACAAATGACACTAACCTAAAAACTCCATAGTTTTGTTATTATTATTTAATAATGTAGACATTTTAATGTGACTTCAGGTATTTCTTATTCTGCTTTTTCTGCTTCTTCTTTTTCTTTTGGCTTCTCCCATCATTGATTCGGAATATTCCATGATAAACAAAAAACTCGACTGCTAATTCACAGAATCTCCAACAGATGGAGACAAAATCAAATCCTATTACAGCACAGCTTTAGTTAATATTTCATACAGCACTGCATCATGAACTCATTGGTGGACTATGATTGTGACAGTGAGGACAGTTTAGAAGCAGAAGAGACCATTTCGGAGTCTAAAGAAACTATACAAAGCTTTGCATTACACCTAAAGGGGCCACGTGTCCATGACCACAAGTTAAAATCAGATGAGTATAAAACCCCATTAGGTTCAGAGCAGCTAAAGACAGCATGTCCTGCCTTGTCCCAAGCTTCTGCGTCTTTAAAAAGATCTCAGCCCACTCCGGGTGGACTGAGACCGTACGTGTCAAAGAGACAGAGAATGATCACCAGTCAGCCCAAGTCAGCACCAGTGCTACAAACAGAAAACTCACCTGAACTTCCAACTACAAACCTGCGTCTTCTCTCAGAGGTCTCGGACAGAGTGCAGCCGTTCCTGGGCACAAAGGTGGTGCAAGGCAAGCTGCCAAAACGTGTCCAGCATCAGCTTCATGGTCATCACGGCCCGGTTAACACGGTGCAGTGGTGCCCAGTGCCACATCTTAGCCACCTGCTGCTCTCAGCCTCCATGGACAAGACCTTTAAGGTGAGAGCGTATATCAATTATAAGGCTTTCGATTTCATGCTTCTATAAATCAAATGATTTATATTTTTCTCTATCTGGCTTCCATGATAATGTTTGAAATACATTTCCCTGCTAGTTTACAAGACAGTAGATGGAAACTGATGTTCTGGCTGATGTTCTGCCATCATCATGCTATTGATCAGAGAAATAATACTGGATTGTTCGATGTATGCTTTTTTCCCCCCATGCTGTGCTTAAGTATGAATATATGTATCAAGAAATTACTTTACTTATCTAGGTTTACACATGATCACCTTCAAAATATTCCCCTTGCTCAATACAGCACTCCCAGCATTCTTGACCTGACACTTCATTGTTGGAGTTCAGTCTGGTTTCCTCAGCATACAGACAACTACTAATACATTTATGTGGAAGACAAGACCTCAGCCCACCCTGTTTATTTATAAATGAGGCTCCTGAAGTCTCTTGCTTTTAAGGGGGATTATGATTAATATTCATCACAGATCCAGGATGTACAGCATCAGGGCTGTTTTTAGAATTTTTGGTATCCTATGTGATATTCCTATTGTCATATTTGAGCGTATGATACTGTCTGGGAAAGCTTTAAAAACGTGGACATGCCTAGACTTGATTGCTGCGAAATTGTAAATTATGCTATCATAGGACAGCTGCCTGGAAACATCCCTGTTTATGCTCATCATGGTGAGGCCATTGAGACGTTGCTGCCACTCTCTCCATCTCTATTTCTCTTCCTAACAGCACTATCCCCTGAGAAAATACTCAGATAATCACAATTGAACCTAATACATCAAACTTAGTAGTAGCAATAATAATAATAATAATAATAATAATAATAATCTACCTAGGCCACTTGTTTTCCAATACGGCAATCGCGACCTCCACTAGGGGTCGCCAAAACTTTGAAAGCGGTCGCCAAGCACTCTCGATTTGTTATTAATTTATTAACTTATTACATTTTTGAAAGCACGATAAATATTTATTGTTGTGTATAAAAAAGTTGTTATATCTGATGTATGTTTGTATTTTTTGTTTTGTATTCTAAAAACTAAAAACATAGATTAATTCTCTGATTAAATGATATTCATCAAAATTAATTTGCTCCTTTTGTTTGGTCATCAGTTAAATAGCAGAGCCTGAAAAGAAAAGTCTGTCCTTGTGAACCCTTGCATGTTGTTTCATGTTTTAAGGCAATAAGTGAAATGGATAGATTTGTTTGACATTTACATTAACAGATTAAAATGTTAATGCTGCTGTCATTTGCATGTATTATAAATATATATAAATGACTGTCACATGAAATGAAATGTTTGCTAATGTGTTTGAATTTGAGAAGGGGATGGGCAATGTGGGTCCTTAAAAATGTTCAATGTTAAAATAGGGGTCTCCTGGGTAAAAAAAAGGTTGGCAATCACCACCCTAGGCGACCACCTAGTTTGCCTATGCCTGGAAACGGTGCTGTACCGCATCCTTTTTCTTCTACACCTGCCCTTTATTTTTCCTGATTCCAACTAGAAATATTCAATAGCATATTTTTCAGGTCACACAGGAGCATTAGCGTTACTCCCACTGCACAGCTGGCTGAGAATAAGCCGAGCAGATGGTGTAATTTATGTGCGGGGCGCTAGCAGGGTGGGGGTTCATTTGCAGTCCAGGCGACTCGTCCAATTTCTTCTCCTTCCTGATTTCGTCTTTGAGCTCTAATAATTAGTTGAAGCAGTCTGATCTAGTCCTGAACGAACGATCCCACGTTCCCCTATTAATGAATCGAACACTGTGCATGCCATACGTGATATATTTGCCACTGAAGGTCAATGCCTCTGCGATGCACTTTTAATCATTTGTTTCGAGAAGCCGTAATGAGAAATGATGGAGCCAAATTCTTTTTAACAAGGTGGAGTAACCATGGGGAATAAGAATCCTTCATAATCAAACACAAATACTTTTAACTACCATTAGAAGAACCCATGTAGGAGAGTAGAAACCCATGAAAGAACCATAGAAAGAGAACATTAGGTACAAGAGAACTGATTTTGGATTCTGCAGATACTTTATATTAGCCACTGAAGGGCAGTGTTCTTCCAGGACATATACAGTGTGGACGATGAAGCTGATGTGAGATGAGCTTTATGTTTCCAAACAAGCACTTTGACTAAACAAATCCCTAATTGGGCACTCAAGCTGTCAATCAATCAATTCCAAAAGATACATAAGCATCAGAGTGCTTATTATGCGAGCATCATTTTTGTTTATTTCTCCGAATCCATCCATCGTTTGTTCCTGTCGTATTTGATTTGTTCGAGATTCGGCACACTCTCTCCCTGTGCTGTGAAGCTTTCAGTGATGAAATCAGAGAAGGGATTAGAGCAGTCTCTTGGGGAGCTTTCCAAACTGCATTCTTGCTTGTTAAGTGAGCGCACATCATTAGGATAGGCTTCTGAATCAGACAGCACGGCCTCGCGGGTACGCGCCCTGCAAACGACAGGCAGAAGTAAATGAGCCCACACTTCACTAGATGTTGGCTCTCAAGTATGGTGGCTTTTGTTTATTTCACATTTAAATGCAGAGAAATTGTCAGGGTTTTATTTATTTATTTTTTGAGAAAGCTCAGGTGTGCCCTGTGCATGCTTTCTTTTCTTTATTCACAAATACGAGATATGAATATAAAGTGATTAGAAATGGAAATTTGGCTGCTATGTATTGTATTTTGTCATATAGTATATAATAGTATGGATTTTCCCCATTAAGTCACACATTCCCTTATAGGTTATATGGCCAAAGGTTTTCTTGGACAACTCACATTAATTTCCCCCTTCAACACTCCATTCCAAATTTCTGCATTTAGTCACTTTTTTTGATAAGCTCTACTATTGGAAGGTCTATCATTAGGTTTAGAGGTCGATAGTGGATTTTACTGATAGCTAGATTGGAACATACTTCCCGATAATCAACATTTTTTAAATGCATATTGGATTAAAAAAGAAATAAAAAAACGCTCCATGTTAAATAGTACTGAACTTTATTACAAAAAAATACTTAATCCTAATAAAAATGTGATAAATGAATTCATTATATAAAAATTATTAAGGAAAATAAAACATGTATTCAAACTAAAACAAAATGTAACACATCAAAAAAATATCTAAACCAGTTAATTCCAAAATGAATTAATATATAAACATAAAATTTTGATTCGCCTCTAGAGGCCGCTCTTGTACTGTATAATGACTGCGGACCTTCGCAGCTGCTTCATCAACCCGGAAAAACGATCGCTATGGATTTTTGCACTATGGGGGAATAGTTCAGATTCATCGGCAAAACCCACTCTGAAAAAAAAATTGGGTTTATGGATGTGGTGAGAGAAGACATGCAGGTGGTTAGTAGAAAAGAGGCAGATGAAGAGGAGAGGGAAGTATGGAGATGGATGATCCGCTGTGGCGTCCCCTAATGGAAGCAGATGAAAGAAGAAGAACAGATGTATATTCTCTGAGTATCAGTTTAGAAATCTAAACAATGATAGCTGGAGCACGGAGTAACTGTTCCTTTGACAAATGAATCGAAAGTGTTTGCTTCAATAGTCCATCTTTTTACCTCCAACTAATAACAATTTGATCATTCTTGCCTAGCTAGCTGCTCTTCACCTTCACTAAAGCTACTCATAAGGAAGGCCAAAGGCAAAGACTCACTGCACTTCTTTTGTATTTGAAATATACAAACTGTTTTTTGATTGATCATCATGCAACCATCACAGTGCATCTGAGGAACACAAAGGAACATAGCTATCAGCCCTCTCTGCATAGATTGGGTCAATTTCGCTCTATTGGCCGAAGGAATAGAATAAATCCTTTATTCACCAAGAGACAGATTTGGGCATCAGAATCAGGAAATGATGCAAACCTGACGAAATCAGTGTGGTTAAAATAACCATTTGACCAATAGGGACTTGATCAATATGCACTTATCTTATTTTTATGTAGCATTATGAAAGTGTCTCACTTCGACGGTTTCAGCTTAATCTTATTATATTAAAGTTTGTTAGATATTCATTTATGAATTATGAGTTAAGCATCTGTAAAAGGAATGAATGAGAATTCTGTCTGGGAGCAAAATAAAAAACGGTGGATTCAATATGTTTCAAATTTTCTGTCAATGAAAAACTATTGACAGGAGGAAAACACCTCTGTGCTGCTGTAATTGAAATTGTATTAGCTTTTAATGAGACCACTGCTAATGACCGAACAGTTCGGGATCAGTAACCTGAATGCCTTCTCTCTTGTACTGCTATATAATGAATGTTTCACAGTCCTTTCTAAATGTATTGGTACAGCAAGGCCAGTTCCTTGGTTTTGTATTACCCTTGAGCATGTGAATAGCAGCGTAGATGCTAGTTGTCTAGAATTGGGTGAAAGAAGAACCATGAGAAAAGATTATGCAATGACAGAAGTCAGAGAATACAGAAAGGCTTGGACAAATATTCACAAATATGGCACTACAAATTCATTAAATTGGTGGAGGAACTTGAAGTTTATGTAAATGTATACATACTATATCTATTATCACTATATCAAAAAAGCAGATGAATTTACACTAAAGACAAATAATATGTTTGGACTAGATGTCCTGAGGTAAAATGTAAAATGTATTTATTCCTCTATTATATTGTAGCATGCTGAACAATGCTGTTAGCTATAATGTCTCTGTGGTCAAAGGTTTGGGATGGTGCAGGAAGTGGGCGGTGCCTTCAGACTTACTCCACCCACTGCGGGGCGGTTCGAAGTGCACATTGGCTGCCATGTGGACGACGCATCCTTTGCGGTTCCTTTGACAACACGGCCTCTGTAACCGATTTGGAGACGGGTAAGTAATTTCAACCATCTCCATCCATGCATCCACGCTCTTGGAGCTGACATTTTGACATTTCGGCTGATCCGTCCACATGGGAGCTTTTATCAATTGCACCACTCGCTGCTGTTCAGGATGTTCTCCACGTGGACATCTTAAAAAACACTTAATATTAGATTAGAAACTGTGAAGATGGATTTGGACTACAATTGCACTCAAGTGTCCAGCAGTGAACAGTTGGCAACCTCAACGATGATGGAACTGTAATGAATGACTATCCGGTGTTCAGGATGAGGATGTGTTACTCTCAGGGTTTCTTTTTTTATGTCACTTCAGGGAGTTTTGCCCTCTTGCTCATATACACAGGGATACACACAGATAAAATTATGAATTTAGATTTTTATATACATTTATTTGTGTAATGTTAAGTTGTGACAATATCCATTGTTAAAATATGCTGTAGAAATTGAATAAAATAGAATTTTCTTGAGTCTTGCCAATAAAATTTGCTCCTCAATGCTATGCAAAGAATAACGTCATCATGGGAACATGGTAGCTCTGTTCAATTAAAGCTCTGGGGTACTGATCTGCAGGTCAGGGGTTCAAGCCCTGGTATTGCCAAGTTGCCACTCTTAGGGTCCTTGAGCAAGTCCTCTGTGCTCCCTGCACTCTGACCCCAGTTTCCTACATCGTTGGGATATGCGAAGAAATCATCCCTATGGGAGCAATAATGTATTCGAAATAAATAAAAACATGGCCATTTTTCAGGGCTTTTTATTAAAATATATTATAATTATTAAGCAAAGAACCTCAAACTATACTGTATACTTTATAATCTTTTGCAGTTGCATTTTTTTTGTTCGCTTATTTGGAGCACAGAGTCCTGAACTGTAGAATCTGAAACGGACTGTGGCAACTTAATTAAAGCAAATAATAACAATAATAATAATAATAATAATAATAATTTTTCTGTTTTTAGGTCAGGTGGTTACCAGGGTGGACAACACATTCAAGGTCAGCTGTCTTGCCTTTCAGCCCTCAGATCCTGCTCTCTTTCTGTGTGGGGGATTCAGTTCTGATGTCAAGGCGTGGGATTCGAGGACCTGCAAGGCAAGTTTGATTTCTAAAATTTGATTGATGAATTTTGAGTAGTGTTTGGTCTCGATTTAATAGCTACATACTGTGTTTGTGTGTCTGTTCTGTAAACCAAATTACAGGTAAAAGCCGCTTATTTTTGTTGCCTATTTTTATTGGCAAATTAGAAAATCCGCTATTGCAGCCGGGCTGATAACCTGAGGTTGCTCTTCTGGACTTCATACTAATCAATCTTTAGATTGTCTTTTATTTGGTTTATTTTATGAGTTTTCAACTTTTTCACCTCTTTGCGTCTGTCTGTCTGTCTGTCTGTCTGTCTGTCTGTCTGTCTGTCTGTCCGTCCGTCCGTCCGCCGTCCGTCCATCCATCCATCCATCGACATAACATCTATCTATCTATCTATCTATCTATCTATCTATCTATCTATCTATCTATCTATCTATCCATCCATCCATCCATCCATCCATCGACATAACATCTATCTGTCTGTCTGTCTGTCTGTCTGTCTGTCTGTCTGTCTGTCTGTCTGTCTGTCTGTCTGTCTGTCTGTCCGTCCGTCCGTCTATCCATCCATCCATCCATTGACATAACATCTATCTGTCTTTCAACATAACATCCATCCATCCATCTATCTATCTATCTATCTAGTTATTTATCTACCTCAAAATCTATTTAAATAAACTGTAATCAATTTTCCAGATGGTCAGATTGTACAAGGCCGGAATTCAGCAGACATTAGACATCCTATTCCTGGGTGAAGGGAAAGAGTTTGTGACCAGCAGTGATGTTGTCAGTCGAGACTCTGCAGATCGCACACTTATCGCCTGGGACTTTGGGACTACTGCCAAAATCTCCAACCAGATATACCACGTAAGAAATACTACATTATACAAACACGAATACTAGTACATTAATTTTTCCAGCCTCAGAAACAACTTCCGGTTAACACAAAGTAAAACAGATAACCCGTTCCCCGACTTTGTTCTTTAATAAGGAAAAAGAAACAATAACTCACAAATAATTCACCCTTCAACACCAAATTCTTGCTTGCATCTACACTAGAGCATGTTTATGTGCACTCCTGCCCTATTCGCAACAGCACAACCTCTGCAAGCATTTGAGTCTCTTGTTCCTCCCACAGGGTCAATTTTATCCTCGACTGGCGTATGTTAAGTCTGCTTCAAACCCTGAAGCCTAAACTAATCACTCGTTTTAAAACTCCCACCTCTGTTATCACCCGATAAAGCATATTTGGAAGCCCAGAAATTAGACTAAACTACATGGACAACATTTTGTGGACACCTGAGCATAAAATTCGTAGGGTTTTTCCAACATCTAATTCTATATTTAGTTCCGTTTGCTGTGAAATAACCTCCACTCTTCTGGGAAGATAATCCAGTAGATTTTGGAGTGTGTTTGAGGAGATTTCAAGATCACATTACCATGAGTAAATGTAATTCGTTTCTTTCCACCTCTGCTTATGGCGCAGGAGAGATACACCTGTCCCAGTCTGGCCATGCACCCTCAGGAGGACTCGTTTGTTGCTCAGACCAACGGGAATTACATCGCACTCTTCTCAGCGCAGAAGCCATACCGGATGAACAAGAGGAAGAGATATGAAGGGCACAAGGTTAATAAGTTCTGCACTTACGTCAGACCCAAGCCCCATTTAATCAACACCTCATTTCTCGCTCAACAGCTCATATAAGAACATCAGATTTGTGGTATTGGTTATGTCTGGATCGTTTTTTCAGCCATTTTTGTTTATGTTCCAGGTGGAAGGTTATGCCGTGCAGTGCCAGTGGTCTTCAGATGGGACCATACTTACGACAGGGAGTTCAACAGGCTCGGTGCATTTCTACGAGTTTCAGAGTGCACGCTGCTTGCTCACACTCCAGGCTCATCAGCAGGCTTGTGTATGTGCATCGTATCATCCTGTAATACCTGCTGTGGTTGCCACATGTGACTGGGGAGGGGAGATCAAGATATGGAACCAACAACCTTAAGGGCTTCCCTTCTGCTGTAAGGAAGTATTGCCAAGATGCTGTGTTTATAGCAGAAATTTCTATATTCTGACCTAATGTGAAATTTGAATTGTCATAAATGTTTTGTAAGATATGTATATTTGCATGCACAGATTTTTTTACAGTGTAGTGTCTTAATGGTAAAAGTAAAAAACGAAAAAATCCTGCAAAGGCTCCAAAATGCACTGATTTACATTATCTGAAAGAAAAAAAAGTCTCTGAAATGTTTTATATTAAAAAAAAAGGCTATTAAGTTTTTTTCTTTCTTATAATGATAACCAGTTATTAAGACTATAGAAATCCTGGCAAATGGTGCTTTATATATTTGCTTTAAAACAGTAAATATATTATATTAAATAAAACATTTATTGAGTTGGATTTGTGAACACTGTTAGATAAACATATTGTCTACATACTAAAGATGTCATATGTAAATATGTACAATATTTCTACATGGTAATCATTTTTATATTTAAGACCAAATTTGCTGTAAATGTGTGGCGGTCAGTTTGCCCACTTTGGAGCTCAATTATGCTCTGGATAAGACCGGATAAAATGGCAGTGTGTTCATTTATTAATTTTTTTTACTAATGAGGACCAGAAAAAACCACAACAAAGACATGAAAGATTAAACAACAATAATATGGTGTGTCCCATTGAACCATTTTGCAGGGTGAACAAGGAACCATAGTCAAGCATGTTGAAATGGCTCTATATTAAAAGTACCATGTTTATCCCCCCTTTTTTATTTTTTTTTACTTATTACCACATTTATAAAGTTTTTTTTAAAGCATACATTTGTCTGAAAGAGTACAGATGTGTTTGATTTATTGTCGATAGTTAATTATAGATAGTAAAGACAATAGGTTTGGCAACTACAATGTTTTCTATCATCATAATGTCCTTTAAATCAGGTGCATCTACACTTGCATTATCCCCACTCAGAATTTGTGTACTTGCAAGATAAAAACTAAGCATTAAACCAAAGTTAGATTGTAATTTGTGTTTATTTTTTGAACAAACACAAAAAGTGTCAAACCATGCATCAAGCAAACAACTGATGAATCTGAGGTAGAACAGGAACAGGAAAATTGAGCAGGTGAGCAAAACTGTTTAGCATTAACAAGAGAATATGTTTGTTTCATACAGACTAAAGACAAATTATGTCAAATCCAACAACAACAACAAAAAAACAACACACAATTGCCAGTTTATTAGGTACTTATACCTGAACTTACTGGCCATTTTATCTGTTTGTATTGTCTTGCATGGAAATCTATTAATGTAACATTTGAATAGTATTTGATCGATTTTATTGATCGCATCTGATTTCAATATAGTATATTAAATAAAAGTTAAACAATGCTTGATTTGCAGTCAATCCATAGTTAAATAATAAGCAGCAAATTGAAAGTCAAAAATGTGCACATAATTTTGAGAAAAAAAAGACAAAAAACCATTGATCTGATGCAGATCGTAACGTTTGTTAGGCCAACAAAAAGGTACCTTTTGGAAAGGCGACCATCTCCCCGTGCCAATGTTGTCTTAAAACGTATTCATCGATCTTGTACTCATCAAACATTAAGATTCGAATCATCTAGTAATGAAGAACATAATAAATACACCCTAAATGATGTTTTTAACATTGATTTTAAGGGACATGGGGTATATCTGTAGGAGAATGCTGAGGAAGGAGGAAAATAGGAAGGCCAAGGAGGAAGTTTATGGATGTGATGAGGGAAGACATGCAGGTAGTTGGTTTGAAAGAGGCAGATGTAGAGGACAGGGGGCTGATCACTGGAACACTCATCACATTCATAACAATGAATACACCTGCCTTGCATTATGCAGTTCCCCCATGTACAAACAGTTCTGATCTACCACGCGACCTCTGAACGTGTGTTGTAGTATCCAGGCGTGAGCTGGAGCCTCCATGCATTAGACTTGTTTGTTCGGCATGTTCCAAGGATTCCAAGTTCTGGCGAATATGGTGCCCGAGGCGACATATTCTTTCTCCTGTTCTTCGAACAGTTCCTGAACAATTTGGTGCAATGTTGTGGATGTGTGAAAGGGGGGGTACCTTGCTAAAAGAGGTCACGAGGAAGTGTAACTTGGTGTGCTTGGCCATTTTTCCAGCTTTTAACACATTAACTTCTGGAACCTGCTGCCTAATATATCCCATTACTTAATAGGTGCTATAATAAGATCAACATTATTCATTTCACCTATTGGTTGTTAAATGTGCTTGGCTGATGAAGGTAAATGCTCTTTTCAGTAAGTTGAGGTTTGGGGAAGGTCCATCTATAGTTGTGATCTTTATGTGTCCACAAACATTTTTTAATTGATTGATTTATTTGCAATAAAGATTAGTGTATTTATTTAGACGTAAACTTGGCCTATTTATATGTTGCCAAAGGTTTAGTACAACCAGTGCTCGAATTGAGTCAAGTCTTATGGGGGATCCCCAATTGTTGTGTAATTCATATATTTTTTACTAAAATAATCTTTGGGACCCCCCAAGACTATTTTTTATTTGTCATGGGGTTTCCTAATGCCTTATGGGGAGTCCTGGATCCCCCCCAGCCTAAATTCGAGCACTGAGTACAACTACAAGTTAGGTATTCCTAATAAACTGGCCAATACATGCACAGTATATTGAAAGTGAAAAGGGTTCAAACAAACAAAATTCAATAAATGAATAAAAAGAAGTAGATAAAACCTCATTCTATCTACTACTCATTCACAGTGGTTCAATCTAAATGCAGCAGGTTGAAAAATAATAATTAGCAAACAAAGAAATAATTCAACAAATGCAGACATAAAGCAAAAGTCATTGCATCTAATAATTTCGGAGGAAATTGTGAGAATTTGTTTTTCACAAGACACAAAAATACAGTGAATGCAGTTGCACAAATCGCATGTTGTAAACAGTCTAGTGGTTTAAAATACGCTTTTGTTTTGGATTAGTAAGACTTTTGTTCACTTTAAGAACAAGGACACAAAAATCCACACGAAATCGTGTACTAAAGGCTTACTTTGTAAATACCTTAATGGATAAAGGCATTATGAGGACATTCCATGCAAATATTCCAAGACACGCTTTTAAAGCAGAGGATTTTAACCTAGCTAATGCCCTTTCTCACGTTGCTCTACAATTTCAAATGCAGTTAGGCAGAATTTTGTAACTTTTTCTACTAAATGATTGCTTGGCATATGTGTGCTAGTAGCTTTAATTACAGAAAATATGTCTGCAATCATTGCAAATCCATGTCAAGGCTAGTGCAAGTGTACACTACCAGTCAAAGTTTGGGCACACCTTCTCATTCAATAGTTTTTCTTAATTTTTTATTATTTTTAATATTGTTTATTAATACTGAACACATTGTAATTATGACACTTATGAAATCAATAAATGTGGCAAATAACCCAGATTTTTTATTTTTTTTTTTCGATATTTTAAAGAAACCACTTTTTGCACATTCTTGACACTCCCATAGTCAGCCTCATGAGTTATGGATCCTGGAATGGTTTTCCAACAATCTTGTAGAAGTTCCCACAGGTGTTGAGTACTTGTTGGCTGCTTTTCCTTCCTTGGTTTTCCTTACTTGGGTCGGTCCTCATAAGAGCCTTTTTTCATCATATTGTTTCGTGGTTTGGAAGACTACACTTGGGGGAACGTTTAAGGTTTTTTTTTTCCATATTATGGCTTATGCATGCAGTTGTAGTAGCACTAATAGAGCTATTGTCCCGGTACTCACCCTTTTCTCGGCACAAGACAACTAATGGTCTAAAGCAGATTAAGATTAAATGACACGTCACAAATTGACACTTGACAATGCACACCTGTGAGTTGAAAACCATTCCAGGTGACTACCTTGTGAATCTGATAAGAGAATGTCATGAGTTTGCCAAGCTGTCTTCAAAGCTAAATGTAGTTACTTTGGATAAAATATATTCAATATATTTAACAATATATATTTGTTTAATACTGTTTACGACCTAATTCCATTTGTGTTCTTTCATAGTTTGGATGTCTTAAATAAAAGAAAGAGAAGGAAAACCACTGACGGAGAAGGTGTATCCAATGTTTTGAGAGGTACTGTATATATAAAACCTATTCTGGTATTATACAGAATGATAAAGGTACGTTAAATGTTAATGCTCTAATTAACACCTCCCTTAGTCCTTCTAACACTTTTACAGCCACCGACTTACCACACCATAAATTTTTTCTTGTTTAGAATGTAGCCAGGTGAGTCAGTGAGCCAGGTGAGTTGTTAAACTATAGATAAATGACTCAGTTAAGCAGTGTCCCATACAGTTGAGCTTTGGTGAGACTGTCCTTTCGACTAAGTCCTGTGCTTGTGAATTTTTGGTGCTGTGGGGAAGTCTTCCTATGTGGCCCTGGACTTTGAAGCTGGTAGTGCCGTGCACTGGAAGCATCCAGTGGAGACTGGTGTAATGTTTCAGCTGAGCTCCTCCGGCTTACCTCTACATATTCGTTGCTCACAGTGCTCTCGTTGTCTTTTGGGATTCCAGCAAGGAAAAGGGTGCTCTTATGCTCTTGGAGGCTGTTGTTTGACTGATTCATTGGCCCCTTTTCAGTCTTACACAAGCCAAGACTGTGTTTGGGGCTTGGTGCCAAGCTGGAGCCAGGTGAAGTGGAGAAGCAGGAATCTGGCAACGCTGTGTGGAAAGCGTCGTCTCCTTTCCGCACAGTGCTGTACAGGGGACCTAATTTGGTCTGAGAAGGGCCCATTGCAAAGTGCTGCTCAGAGAAGCTGTAAGGAGAAACACGGCCAGGATTGCGATATGAAAAGCTGTTGATGTCCTCCACACTCAGATGCCTCCAGCGGCCGAGTAGGTCCTCCTCGGGAATACGGATGCTACCGCAGCTGTCTTTTGGCACTCCCGGGGAGCCGGTGCTGTGAGAGGAACTAAGTCGTGTTGAGCGATATGGCTCGCTGTAGCAAGACGGTGTACGCATATAGACTGGAGAGTTACCCTTTTGTGGACTGGAGGTCATATGTTGGAAGCTGTGCGACTTAGGAAACCTGGGGCTCTCCTTGTCATATGACAACGTGCTCTTGCACTCATAATCGCCATCCCACCAGTCCAAGTATAGAGCCAGGTGAGAAGAGGAAAGGGTGCTGCTGGGAGCAAGGCCCTTCTCATCTGAAGCCACACTAAAGCTAGAGTAGGAGCCTGACGTTGGCGTGGAGCCTGCTGCAAATTCGTGTAGAGCCACATCATTAGGAGAGTACTGAGAGGGAAAGTTGTAATCCTCCAAGTGTCTCTCTGTGGAAATCCTCGGTTCGAGAACGCTACCTTGGAGGTCCACGCTCTTCCGACGCCCCTGCCAGCGATCCTGTCGCCCCTCATCCGTGGGACAATACAGTGCCGTGTCACTGCAGTACAGGTCAGAAGATTTATATACACCATGGTGTTGGAGAGTATCTACACTGTTCATTGCGCTTTTTGACAGAAATTCTGGATCTTGAGGCAGTGGGCTTGGTGAGCGAGTGACTGGGCAGCTACTACCTGGCTCAGGCTTCTCCAGTACTTTGGCGATGACTGTTGACGCAGCATCAGAGTAGGGTGAGTGGCGCAGGGCCTTGCCTTTCCCGTGCCCATGATCTTTTATTTGAGAACTTGCTTTTTCTTGGAAGTCATTGGGGAGCTGAAAGAGAAGCACCGAAATTGTTAGGGAGGCAAGTGGAATTAGAAAGTAATCAGGTAGGACCCGTGACAATCATATATGTTATGCATGTAACACACAGTAGCAGGGAACTTTTTATATCGAAATTAGGAATTATAACTGTTAACTGCCATGAATATTTTATTTTAAATAAAACATGTACTTGGTGAACACAGTTGAATAGCATGCCAAAAGAATGCTTTTTATTATGATTAATAAGGATTCATAGGGACAAAATTATTGACACCTTTTTTTTTTCTCCAACTATTTGTGATTCTTGCCTAAACTTTGACCACAAATTTTTCCTTTACTTGAACTAGGACATCCCAAAAAAAAAAAAAAAAATCTCTCAACAGAGTTGTAGTCTGTATCTTCAGTTATCTATCAGTTGTAACCTAGCGTTCCACTGTAGATTCAAAGCTCTTTTGTACGTCGCTCTGGACCCTACACCCTACAGTACATCAATGCCTGACTTTACTAACCCCCTTGTAGCTGAATAATCACGAACCTTCACAAGCAAATTCTATGATCTATTGGAACATACTTTCAGAAGAGTGGAGATTATTATAACAGCAAATGTGAATTAGATGTTCACCAATCTTATGGTCAGGTGTGCACCAACTTCATATAGTGTATTTGAAGATATGCTTTTAACAGTTTTTGGTTTTGCTCTTTTCTCACTCAAATGCGAGCTCAAATGCTTATATTCATGAGAAATGTGTGAGTGAAACCCAGTCTCCAGACACCCTTTTTGTCTGTTTATTTCTTTAATATAAAATTAAATGCTCTTATTAATAGTGTCTCTATGGATATACAAGGCAGTATTAAATGTTTAAAGACTATTAAAACACGCCAGCAGATGGCAGCACAAGGGTGCGCACACAGTCACAGGGAGCACCGACCTTCATAAGTTAGTGTGCCAAAAGACATCATTCTGTGTATATCAGAAGCTGGACAATTGGTACCATTCTGACCATGTGCGTTACCACGTCTTTTATTCTGAACATGTGTGCACCCCTTCACCAAATTCTAAACACACGGGAGTTTTACGCAGGAAACAACACAATCTCACTTTTGCACCCACCCCACTTGCCAGATTTGGCTCCTGAGGACTTCAGGTGAATATCCAGTTCAAAGGTTGGCGTTTTGGCACCATTGTTGAGCTCCAGCGTGAATAGCAGAAGGTGATTGACACACTTCAAAAAGACAAGTTCCAGGACACATTCCAGAAGTGGCAGGAACACAGGTAGCACTGTATTGCAGGTTTTTTTTGTAAACAGAGCTGGTCTCGAAACTTTTTGATACCACCTCGTATGTACAACATTCAATTCATTCGATAGAATTTTGTTTTGCGGTACTTTAAATTATGCATAAGTTCTAGCTCGGCTCACAAATCAATACAATCAAATACACTTATCCATTTGTCAGTCCCCATCCTATTTCCCATTTCCCTAATGACCCTTGTACATTACATTGCCCCAATTTCCCCTGTGTGCTTTCAAAATCCGCTTCTCTCCGTCTGTAAATTTGTTCCTTGCTATTCTGCCACCCTTTACACCTCTTCTTGTACTTTTATTAAAAATAGAGCTTTTGGACAACTCATCTTTGTTTCTGTTTCATCATCTGGCAGGTACTTTTATTTAAATGACAGCAGCATCCAGGCTTCCAGTCAAAATATAATTAGCAAACGAAGAAAAAGATAGCATTACTTTGCATAATGTTACTTTGGTTAAAAAATGTACTGAGGAAATAATTTTCTTCTAGTCTGGGCTATTATTAAAACAATTTTCCCTTCAATGAAAGAAATATATTGTCGGCAAGCCTGAAGCACAAGCATACGCTCATTAATTTCATTGATTATTATAATTGCTTTGCCTTAAAGTACCCTGAAAGAAGGAAAAAGATATTTCTGGCCACAATGCAAGTCAGTTTGACCTGGAAGTCATATTGTGTTATTGTGTTTAGTACTGTATAGTGGGTTTTGGTGAAAAATAGAGCATGAATTACCTTGGACTGCTTCGGTGCTCTGTGATGGGATTTTCCACACTGCAGGAGCTGAGCTACACTGTTGCAGTCCTTCTTGTACAGGTCCTGTGGGAAAACGGCTCGTCAGTACAGTGTCCTAGCAACGGCACTTTCTCGGAATATATAATATAAGCTTAATTCTGGGTTTATAAAATATGCAGTTCTGACTAGTCACGGAGCATGGTAATGTCGGACACCAATTTATTTTAATTTGCTCTTCCTTAACATTTGGACTGAAATCCCAATCCCAAGATTTTCCCCAACACACTCTTATGAAGTGGGGATTGTTTTTTATACATTTGCACCCATATATCCGTATTACATTTGCATACAAAAGCTTGTGTAACTTTGTGTAAGAAAAAAATCTGAAATGTTGTATGCTGTTTGTGCTTTATCTAGAATGACTAGCCAGACTAGCTTTTTCAACATGCTAGCAATCATGCTAGGAATGATGGCTACTGTATAATCGCCTGAAAACTGTGTGTTAAGATAACAGAATCTCGAATGAACAAGGTAGATGAAGCTTTCCACATGCTGCATCTAATTTGTTACAATTCGAATGAAATTTCCATTTACATATACATTCTGCAGTACTGTACAGTTGTGAAAAGCATTTCACTACATGAAATACTCTGTATGAATATGTATGTGACATAAAATGTGATTTGAACCCACCTACTTAGATATGCCTCTAAGTAATGCCTGATCAAAATGGCACCGAAATGGCAAATAGCATGAGGAAGTGATGACCATGACCTAGTGAGCCATCCCTGGAATGCATCTGCAAAGTCTTTCAATCTATAATGAGTCATTGTTCATCATAAGAAGTCTTTAGTTTATAGTTTGAGCTTGCAACCCCTTCATCCTCTCTTGCTCCATTTTTCCCTTCGATTCTCTCATTATTTCTTATGTTTGTCCTTTGCAAGATGCACCATTCTGTTCATTTTGCTTGCCTGATTGAATAAGTGAACGCACCTGCTTCTCAGCATCTCATCAGCCTTTAGCACTTAAAACCCCTCAATTTCATGTGCTCCAGGTTTAATCTTCATCCTGCCTGCTTGCTTCATCTCCCTCAGCACTCTAAAGCCACTGCCTCAAACACCAAGCCATGCTTTGTTCATTGTCACACTGTATATCTTGAAGAACATTCTTTTCCAAGGGCAACACCTGATAGTCAGTGAAAATGAAAATCCTTAGATTTGAGCAGGTAGAATAAGGTGTGGACTTGCGAGGTTATAATGAAAACCTGCACCCACACTGGCCCTTTGTGGAAACGATTTTTATACTCCTGCCCTAAAGTCTGTTTTCTGCTCTTGGGTCCAAAACAGTCACTTGTCACAACATTTGCTGAGATAATACATCTTGGACAATGGTATTTGCTGTTTAGTTGTTGTATCATTTTAAATGATTTTCATTTATTATCTACAATTTGACCAGCAAGTGTGACAGAGTTGACAGGAAGGCTAGCATTCTCAATGCATCTAGCACTGTGCATCATTTTTGTAGCATGAGTACCAAGTGTTTAGTTAAACTACCAGAAGTGGTACATACTCACACACCTGTTCAAGGGTGGCACAAGAACTGGCACAGGAAGATTTCTCATCACTCCTTGCCATATGTATACCATTACACTATAGCTTATGCAAGACTCATTGTTTTTGTGTTGTAAATCATAAAATATTGGAATTGCTCCAAGAGTCATTGATATAATATACTCCAGTGCATCAATATGTGAAAACAGAAATAGTGAAGAGCCATGTGGCTGGACTTGAGGTCAGGACTAAAATCAATATAGTTAGAGGTGAGAAAAATGTCTTCAAATGAACTGCATAGGAGAAAAGGGGTAAAGGAAGACAAAAGGAGAGACGGAGAAATAATGAATGACGATGTGAAATATTATATTATTATTATATTAATATCTAAATATGAATATTATAGTCTTCAAATCTATCTATCTATCTAGCTATCTAGCTACCTATATTTTTTGACATACCTGATTTATTCCTCATTGAGCAGATTCCTTGCTATGACTCAAACACATTAAAAAGTCATTAAATGAAAAAATATATTTGAAAAGTGTGAATTTGCCCCAACACACTTTTACACAAGATAAGCTCACAAAATATTACCATAAATGGCTGCGCATGTTACATAACACTGTAAATAGCTTTTCTGATGTCCTCATCATATTCTCTGACACAGTGTGGAAGACCGACCCACGTCCAATATTATTTGTCTAAATCCTGAAACAACATAACAGTGTTTAATATTGTTTACTTACAATTCTTAAGCTTAATTTTTATTTAATCCTTTTAAATCATACTTAGTCTATTAAATATTTTCATTTTAGTTTGAATAGAGGGCAGGAAAAATAACTGAGCAAATTATTCTCCTTCACTGACTCTTACTCTAAGGAAGGATCCTCAATCATTTTTAGGTTGCTAATTTTTTAATCATGTTCTTTCCCTTAAGCAATTCTCTCTTCTTCCAATTGGTCTGCTCTTGTTCTAATTGTAATCGTGTTCTAATGCAACCTTTACCCTAAAGAGCTGGTTTGTTCAACATGTAGCATGCTCTCTAACTATTTCCATGCAATAATTTGGGAATACAGGAATTCTCATGTTCTGTAACCTGTGTTAATGTACACAAAATGGAAAAACGTTTGTGGACACCAGACGATGAGATTGCTGTGTGCTTTTTGAACATCCCATTTTGCATTTATTCCCCATTTGCTATTAAATTAACCTCTACCCACTCTTCTGGGAGGATGTTCCACTAGATTTTAAAGTGTGCTTATGGAGATTTTGTGCTTATTTAGCTATAAAGTCAGGTAGTGATGTAGGTTGAGGAGGCCTGGGGTGCAATTCATCCCAAAGGTGTTCAATAGGGTTGAGGTCAAAGCTCTATAGCAGACCTCTCAAGATCTTCCACTACCATGCAAACCATATATTCATGGAGATGTACAGGGACTAGCTTACTATGGCATGCAACCCATATCCCAAATGTTAACTGTTATTTTAGGTAAATAGGAATGTTCTCTTACTTGATATTCATTTCAGTTTTAATACTGGAAAGAAGAACATTGAGGGTCCTGACTAGCATTTTTCCAAAGGTTCTCTACCAGCCTACTGTACCCAACAGACTGACATCCATATCAGCATACAATTCTAAAGCATCTAATTCCCCTCAATTCCAAAAAGATACCTCGATCACCATTCTGAAATCGGTTTTATTTGTATAGCAGCCATTTGTTTTAACATCACATATTGACACGAAGCATCCTCACAGAAATAAATAGCTTGTTAACCAATTGAAATGTTATTCACTGGAATGCATCCACAAAGCAGGACGTATCGTCAAGTGTGAAAATCTGAACTAGTAAACAAGTATCATTAGTCACTGTATCACATCGCACTAGACCAGCGCTCTTGTTACATCCTCGGATCTGAATCTAGAATATTAAGCCATTATGTCTCATTCCCAATGGACCCCTAAACCCCAGACATCTATCATCTGCACTCCAGCCTCTGACCTCAATTTTTCTTACGGTGCCCTCAAGACAATTATCACTATCTCATACAGTCTACCATCTGTCAATCCTCTTGGTATTTATTTAGAGTGAGTATGAGCTGCATTTCTTTTCAAAGTGTGGCTTAGGACACAGATTGGTCTAGACATATGGTAATAAAGTGAAGTGTGACCAGGAATTAATGAGTTTAAAAGAAAAAAAAAGTAGCTGTTTGTTATTCCATGGTCTTCGTGTTTTTTTTTTTTATTAGTATAAGAATTCAACTAATGAATGGTGAAAACTTGTAGAAGGGTTTAGTGGTCATAGTGCTTTTTTTGACTTCATTCCTATCCAATTCAATGACCTTGTTCAGATTACTATGTGGTCTGGGTTTGGGCTGCACTCCTATGAAGGTTGATTTCATGAATTTTTCTATACATTTATGGCACTTAGTATGAAAAATGTTTTGGTAGGGTAGTAATTTAAGAACTTTAAGACCAAAATCTAAAAAGCTATTCAGACATTATAGTTCGTAAGTTCGTCCTCTCAAATAAGGTACAGGACATTTTTGCATGACTTCTTTAAAAATGGTGGGTCCAATTTCACGTCACAGTGTGGACTGCGAAAATGGGGGCTTTCGGAATGGATGATGCATTTTGTAGTCATTGCCATGACGTTATAAAGAGCCGGAATGTAACAAAATGGCTGACGGAAATGACACAGATTTAAGTTTTGCTCATGTGCAGTACAGGAATGTAAACGTTTTCAGATATTTCAGTGTGGATGAGCAACTTTTGTAAGGCGTTTGAAAATGAAAGTGTGGACGCAGAGCGTTTTTAGAGGAAAACACCATTTTCAAAATTATCTGGATTAGAGTAGACGTAGTCTAAGAAGCAAACACTTGCTATTCTTTGTTTTATAAGACAAGTCTCATAAGACATGTCAGACACTGCAGAAATGTCCAGAAGGATGAGACTGGTGACATTTTGGCTGATCTTGTGGAGTGAACCTTCTAAGAAACACAGGAACAAGCACATGAAGCTTTATGTGTTTATGTGTAATTATCTCTAAAACTGTTTTAACTAAAATAGTGAGACAGTTTATGAAAGACAGAATGTTTGAGAAGTTTAGAAAGAAATGAGCAAAGTCACTAGTTGCTAATTTATGAGGTGTTCATAGTCAAAATGGTGCCTTTTGGGCATGTGTGGAGGAAAAACTGGAACAGATGGGTTTCAAACCAACAAATCGGTAATTATATTGAGTCCCTGGGACATATCAAGTTGTTTTGTCGTGCCTAAAAGATTTTGAAAGTTTTATCAGCATGTCTATAGTAAACAATGCATTTGCACCAGTTAATCAGTGAATTGATGATAATAAATGACTTACATTGTCTTCTTTTAGCTTTTTAATAGTGATTTTGGCCTCCATTAAATGACTATTGAGTACGACGATCTCACGACTGAGTGTCCTTTTCTCCTCTTCATATTGCTGTGTCTAAATAAAGAAAGGAAGAATTCATGGGACCATTTCAAAACACAGCATCATTCCTATTTTCTGCTAAAAAGCAATTCACTGTTTAACTGTGGGTTGTATTAAACACTTCCAAAGAAGTGCAGAAAAGTAAAGAATATTTTATTTTAAAAAAATTGGTTATGTAAGTGGATAATGTGATTTTGTGTGTTCTCCTGCACCTATTTACATTTGCATTTATCTTCTCCTGGTAATGCTTTTTATTCGAAGCAACATACAGTTGAAAAAATAATAACCTTTATGATTTATGGCCTTTCGATTGGATCACAAAAATGCTGAGACTGAGTTTACCTCACCTGCATTAAAGTGATAAGTAATGTTGTATTTGGAAAAATATGCTTTATTCCAGTAAGCATAAAATATCCCAGCTTCAGGTTATTCAGCTGTTTACTAGATTCCTTCAAAGCCATCATTATTATTTAGTAACCAATTTCCTTTCCTGAATAATGTTTGTTTTTTTTTGTTTTTTTTGCTAATTGCTAATTGCTAATCATCAATGCTGGAAAATTTGACCTGGTACGTAACGAGTATGAATATTTACTGTACCTTATTTTTCTGGAATCAGTACTTTTTCACTATATATAACTTTGAACTTTTACTCAAAATTTTTTACACTAAAAAAATCTGTACTTTCTACTTCTTACATTTTCAAACCAGACTCGTTATATTAGTTTAGACATGATCGACCTATTTCGCGTCAATTCATATCATTTCCTGACTCTCACGCGCCACAGACGTACGCTACAAAGCTACAACAAGCAGGGCAGAAGGCAACAAAAAAGTATGGAATACATTCATTACAAAACAACATTCAATTATTTAATATCAATATATTAATATGACGTGAGGTCCAGTGACCAGCATGACACTAAACAGGTAGTAGAAATGGCTATTCTTTACTTAAGTACATGCCGAAGCCCAAACTTCTTTACTTTAACTTGAGTGAAAAAGTGAGGCATTACTTAAATTTCTTTTAAAACATAAGTATCTGTACTTCTATTTAAGTAAAGAATGTATGAACTTTTGACATTTCTGCAGAAAATAAGTTTTAAAGGAAATAGGAAAAGATAGAAATGTATTTCCATAGCTATATTCTTATGTAATGGGAAACAAAATAACTCAGAATAACTTCCTATGTATTTCTAAATTTATATTCCATCACAGTTCTCACCACCCATCCAGACACACTAGTGCTGTTTTTTTTCCTACAAACTTATCATGGCTTAATAGACATTTTTTTAAATAATGTTTTTTATTTTCACCTTCCATTTTCATTCATAATTTTTTTCTGGGACTTGCAGCACGAGGAACATTTCTTTTTGAAATAGCTTTTTAAGGAATGAAAAGATGCTACAGTCGCAATGAGAAGTGCTTCTCAAGCTGGCTATCTTTATTTGAATGATAGTAATTTGTTCCTGGCTACCAAAATTGAAAAAAAGGAACCTTTTCATTGCAAGAATTTCAGTTGTGTTTCTAGAGCAAGGCAAATGATGTGAAGATCGCATAATTCTTCTAAAAAGTTTTCCCAAAAGTGGAATGGCTTTTGATTCAGGAAACATGCTGTGAAGCGTAAAATGTTGGCAGTTTTCAGATGATATGTTTTGATGATGGTGCTGGAGAGTCTAAAATATCTTGTTTTATATTCTGGTGACTCTGAAGGCCATAGCATATGATATCATATGTCATTTTTAAGTTTAATAAACTAGTCAGTGATCCTACATGCCTTGTGGATGGGATTATATCCTACATAGATTACATTCACCAGAATAGAAATGTATTGTGTTTGATAAAGACCTTCACAAGGCATGAATGACCATATAATGTAATATTTAAAAGAAATGCCCTTGTCATTGGGCCATTTCTCTCTGAGCCAGCACTGGTTATAAATAATGAGGAGTTTTGGTGGTTTTCCAATGCTTATTTAACTTGTGTTCAGTTTTAAAGGGCATTGAGATTTACCCATGTTAAACTTTGCAAAAATGTCAATTAATCAGTGGTGGACAGTAACGAAGTAAATGTGATTTTTTATTTCTTGAGTCGAGAATTGTAAATCTTTTTATTTATGAGTCGATTAAAACAGGTCATGCAGCAAGCCACCAATCAGGGTAGAGCGAGTGCTCTGTTTTGAACATTATTTTGCGCTTGCTGGTATCTACTCAGCACGAACACACAGTTCAGCATCAGTTCATCAGCAAGCAGAACATTTTTAGAGGGATAAATAATGGAAGAAACTCCTGACTCGAACTTACCACAACACCTGTGGCCTTATTTGAATGATTTTCTTAAAATAGTTAAAAAGAAGGTTTTGGGCTTATAATAATTTCAATAAATGTCAATCAGTGATATCATTCTATTAATAGATTGGTGTGTTAATAGTAACATAAGAGTTACTCGCAAACATCCTGAACCATCTAGAGACGTACCTGTGCCAATTGGATCCTACTACATGTGTGGAGTTTTAACATTGGACCTCCTGGAGTGTTTAAAGGCACTGTGAGACACAGACATGTATGGGATACATGTATGGGATGACAGACATGTATAGGATGAAAATAAACTTCTGGACCTGGAAATTTCTGCCACTTGTCAAGTGTTGTGCTTGAAAATCTCTTCAAAATACTGCCATTACCTCACATCTTAATCAGCTATGCCATGTTCTTTGCACTTTTGTAGCTAGTATTCTTTGCCAATCTTTGAATTTCATCGGCCTGTAAATCACAGCATTTTACTTCTCAAGTACTTTCCTTTACATTATGTGCTTCTTGTCAGAATACCAGATTTCAGTCTGTGTTTTGATTTGTTTACTCAGTGCACCAACATTTTGCTTGATATATTTTTGCTAACTCTGCTAGCTCTCAAGTGTGTTTCCAGAGATTCCTTGATAATGTGTAACATGTTAGTTAGCTATCCTTTTGGACAGGTGTCTCACCTTTTGGTTAAAGTTCTCCTCTAGTTCCTGATTTATCCTCTGCAGTGCTGTATAACTGCTTTGTATCCTGCAAGCCAATAGAATAAGATAAGTTAGAATAATTTGTAATACTTCACTGGTTTGCTCAAAGTAATTCACAGAGAATACCGTCACAGATATAAATCCTGGCACAAATGATTAATGATTATGGGTTTAATTTCAGTTCTTTGCAAGGCACTTGAATGTATTTATATTTTCCTTTAGCACAAACCAGATTCTACTCTTGGTGGGATTCCAGCCTGTTAATGAAACGCTGTGTGTGACCTTCTAATCTTATCTTTTCAAGCATCCGGTCTCAAGTTAATTGTGAAAGTGTGCTCATTTACTTGGGGGAAAGAAAAAGAAGCACTTTATTGTTTTTTTTGTTTTTGTTTTTTTTTTGCTTTGCGGGTGGTAGTTTATAGTTTTATATGAAGGAGTTTTATTACACAAGGCCTGTCTGTTGCAATCAAGCTCATAATACTGCTTGCACATTGGGTATTTATTTTTTTAATACACACACACACACACACACACCAATAAATTGTTCAGTTGAATAATAATAAAATTTAGTTTAAAGTTATATTCATTATAATGCTTTAAATTTGATTAAAGAGTAGTTTCTGGCTTTTAATAGCTTTAAACAGGCTTTAAATATGCAACGAGGAGCTGTTCATTTTTACACACTTTACAGGGTGATGGCAGTGTTGTGCTACAGAAATGTTTCACATGGGAAAAGATGACTCTGTTTGCTATGAGTAATCAGGCATTACAGCTGCTGAGCTCCTCAGGAACTCGGGAAGCATTTATTTAGAGAAAATCCAACGTATGCAGCAATTTCTGTATGCTGCTATTAAGGGTTTGTGTGCAAACTAATCCTGACCATCTGCTTTGCTCTCGAAGTCTCATAAAGAATGCACAACTATTATAATCTTCCTGCGCTCCCTGAATCGATCATTTTGGCAGGTTAGATTGAGTGATGCATGATGAAGAGATTTTTAAATGACCATTCAGGACCAGGATGAGTTCCTCTCCCCACAGCTTCAACAACCAGTAGCCCTGTTCAGTACTTTTGTTTAATCTTAAAAGAGAAAACCTCCGTAGCTTGTCAGTGAATTTCTCCAGCTCTTCCTGGGCCCGTCTCAGTTCCGTCTCCAGGTACTGCTTGGTGGCATCAAACTCGCACTCCAGCATCTCCAGCTTATGGGTGGTGTAGGTCAGCCGCTTCCGTAGGTCCTCCTTTTGTTCCTGCAATGAACTGCGCATATACAAGCATCTGAAGACAATCTTATACTTCTGACTTTAATTTACTGATTTCTGAGTAGCCAAACGCATACACTGCATGCCACCTTTGAGTAAATAATACATGTCATTGCAATATGCAACTCTGACTGAAAAGATTGGTTAATCGAGGTGTAAAACAGAAAGTTTTGATGAAACCCAGCAGCTCAGGAAAGCTCTTTAATGGGTAATGAAGATGGCATGGTAATGATTTCCCTTAATTGGCAAAACATGCACAGCTTTTAATTAGCTAGAACTGGCTCTTTCACTCTAACAGGAAAACCGAATGCTCTTTTTTTAATTGGGGAAAGTGATTGGGATTGTTATTGGAGGTTTTAATTGGTATAAGACAATGGAAAGTGTGGGAGAGGTCGAAATAAAACACAGAATACTGCACAGACTATAAGGAGATTAAACTTAAGGTATAATATATCTGATTTTAAAATTACAACATACCTATTACAGGAATGTTTAACTTCACAGGTCTAAGTCAGCCATAAAACTGTTTGCTGATTGGTATTCCTGATACCCGGGCTGCAGCCTATACCGTGCTCTTCTTCATTTACACAAATCTAGATCTGTTACAGGGGGGCACTCGCTTCCCATCTTTTGCAGCATCATCTATGTTAAACAGAACAATCTTGGGGTTCCAGCCCACCAAGGTCAGACATATATATATATTTATTTCCCATTAATAAACTCTGGCTGTCTTTATTACCGAAATACATGTTAATGTAAACTTGAGTTACATTGGAAACAATGTAGTTTATATGCTATATACATCCTCTACAATACAACAAATTATTTAGAGAAAATATAAGATTATTATCAATGTATTTCAGGCTGGTCCCCAGACCTCCTAAGAAAGTCTACAACTCATCCATAACAAGCTTGTCTACTGTATATGACCTGAACATATGAAGGTTACCACAAAGCTGAAAGTACAAAATTGTCTAGAAATCTGTTCCAGAATGGTGTTGCCTCTGTGTACAAAATGAGGTGTAAAACAAATTAGACTCACTAAATGAACCTCAAACACTAAAGAATAAACCGGAACACCAACCTCATGCCATGCCTTCTTGCAAAACTCAGATCCCGGGCTCTTATGCGATTGAGTCCTAGTCCTTAGCTCTGTGTTCTGTTATGTAACTTTATGTTGTGTGATGTAGCTCTATGTTGTTTAATGTAGCACCAGGGTTCCGGAGGAATGTTGTCTCATTACACTGTGTACTGCATCAGCTATATGGTAGAAATGACATATGACATTGACTTGACTTAAATGGACCAAACTAACTAAGAATTTAAAAGGGAAAAGGGATGTTAAATGGTCAGGTGTCCACATAATGTGAAAATTCAGTATAGAGTGCATATGTAAGATTTTTGGAAGAATGTCATGAGTAAACATCCACTGGGGTCTCCAAGGCTCAGTTCATCAACACTTTAGTTAATGGAAGATGAAATTGCTATGATGATGAATGTTTTTTTTTTTTTAATTGGATTCTGTTTTACTCTTACCTCCTTTTTTGATGTTTACAACCATTTCGAGAGGCTTTTTGTGCAGTTTTCCCAATATATATTTTTTTCATGTTACTTTTCACTTTTTCTTGTGTGTAGTTATTCCCTGGTGTGAAAGCCAAACCTACGTTTTCCTCCCCGAATCAGACAGTAATTTTCTGTCAGGATTGATCCTGATAAAAAAAAAAAGAGAGAAAAGAACACTGCTACAGTCATGTACAGACTGATGATTTAAAGAGTGCCTGAACAACAATTTTGATAAGTTTTTAATTTGTATAGTATTTTGTCAGACCTACGGTATTCTATACATTTATTACATTAAAAATACATATGTAGGATGAATTTAAGCACAATCCAGAAAACAGGTTAGTTTAAGTAAAGAGAAAAATATATATTTTGTGTGCCTTAAATTTTGTGGTAAAAGTTTAGGGAAGAACCACCTTTGGCTGGTAAATTCAGTGTTCCAATACTTTTTTTTCCATATACTCTATTCCCAGGAAGTGAAAACAGCCAAATGTGGTTGTTCCCTAAACTGTAACAAGGACAACTTTATAAAAAAGAAAAATTTTGAGAGGCCTGCTGTATAGCTCTGACATCATACCTATTGAGATGAATTGGAGCGCTGACTGCACCCTAGACCTTCTCACCCTACATCAGTACCCGACTTTACTAACACCCTTGTGACTGAAGGAGCACAAATCTCCACATTTACACTCCAAAATCTAGTGGAACATTTTCCTGAAGAGGTGGCTTTTTTTAAATAATTTTGAAAAAGGATGTTCAGAAAGTGCATATAAATCTCACACATAAAAATCAACCAACAGACCTTTATTTTAATTACATTTATAGCTCAATATAGCTTGTTAAGAAAGCTCAAAGACTTGAATGACTTTGATTTCATGTCCAGCTACAATTAAGTAACTGTTTATTCTATAACACTATTTATGCAGCAGTATACCATGGGCAGTACAAGATGGTATTGGGACTAGTTTTGTAACACCCCAACAGATGGCAGCACAAAGCTGCTCGCACAGTCACACAGAGCACCGACCTTCATAAGTCGGTGAAGAAGACATAATCCAGTGTACATCAGGAGCCATGCTACTAAAGCTGTTTTCACCATGTGCATTAACACATCTGTAATTTCACTATGGACGGCAAGTTAGAAGAAAGAGCAAATGTGAAATTCCTCACACGTGAGTTTCTCGCATGAAACAACATTAACTCACTTCTGCACCAACCCTACTCACCAGATTTGGCTTCTGCAGACTTCACCTCTTCCCAAACATTAAGATCCAGTTTAAAGGTCGTCGTTTTGACATTGTGTTACACTCTTATTTAAAATCTTTTCATCAACTTTCTTGGTCTGTCTTTTCTATCCCCTATCTACTCCTCACCAGGGCGTTGCCACACATGCTGGACACCATCTGAGCCTAACAATTTTATCTTGATTTACCTTATCAGACCACATAACTGGTTCCAGTAATTCATGCATTTGGACAAGCTGTCTTCAGCAAACTGTTTGAGGGCTTTCTTGTGAGCCAGCTTTAGAAAAAGCTTCCTTTTTGGACGACGATCATGCAAAACAACTTGTTGCAGTGTACGTCGTATGGTCTGAGCATTGCCAATCGGACCTTCCACTTCTACAACCTCTAATGCAATGCTGGCAGCACTCAACTTCTTTGATGGACACTTGCGAGGCCTGTTCCTAATGGAACACGTTTTGGAAAGCCTCTGTATGACCCTGGCCACTGTACTGTAACTCAGTTTCAGGGTGTTACTAATCTTCTTACAGCCTCAGCCATCTTTGTGGAAAGCAACAATACTAATTTTTGAATCCTCAGAGAGTTCTTTGTCATGTTGTACATCCAGTGGTCATTGGACGGGACAGCTCATATACAATACTCTTGTAAATTTTTATGGTGTTTTAAATTACATCAATAATTATCAGGACACCAAACTGAACTTTTGCTATGTTTCCACATGGACGGTTTGAATTGTGTGTATCATGGCAGATTTTGGTGCTTGTTTTAAAACTTGGTGCATCAGTAAAAAAAAATTGTGGTGTTTTTTTTTTTTTTTTTATATCTGAGTAAAGAAAGGACATTGCGAATAAATGTGTTGTGTTGAAGGTTTCAATTTTTTATTTCTTTTCATATCTTTAATTAAAACGGTCAAACAAAATTGCACGCTGCATTAATTTCATGTTAATAAAATTCCACCGTCGAAGAACTTCACAATATCCTCCTCAGAGTCAGGCACGTTGTACATCCATCTTTCCCAATCTGTTCCATCTCTGATTGTGATCTCTGAAGGAGCCCCTGAGACACATGGTGTCTAATCACACTCTACGCTTCATGAGATGAAAGAAACCAAGCAGTTACAACGTCTGCGAGTCACCCGTGTGTATTGTCTAGTATTTATTACTAGTTTTCTTTTGATCAACACTTGCTTTCTGTTGCATCACGAACTGAGAGTGGCTAAATGATAGTAAGACAGCAATCAAAGACATTCACTTGATTCCAGAGTAGATCCAGAGAGCCTGATAGAAGACGTTTGTGTGATTTTATGAAGAATAACAATAATTATTGGAAAATGCATTTAACAGAGAACCTGACTAATAGAAAAAAAAATGTCTTATACCAATTAATTAACAATAAGTACTGAATGAATATTGGTTTAAAAATAAAAGGCTGGCATGTGCACAGAACTGAACACTGCATAAGACGTAGGTGATCTCTCTGAGACTATTTGCTGTCAGAAGTCTGAGTTTGAGAAGATTTTTGTTTTGTTTTGTTTTGTTTTTTTGCTTTGGTGCAAATGTTCATTATTTGAGGGAACTTCAGCTTCCCACTGACCTGAGCTTTCTGCCCATTTGCAACTCTGCTGGAGATCTACAGCACTCTAATGGTGCAACGCTGTAAATGAGCACAACAAGGATTCTCTTCATGCAGTGTCGTTTCCTTCAGCAAATACCGTTCAAATATGTGTACACATGACTTCACATGATTCCTTGAACCCAACAGTTTAAAAACCATACAGTACTAATCATGTGTATTTTCGTATTTTTACAATAGGTGCTGTATACATCTTGCTAGTCTTTTATGAATCATGTGCAAACCCAGCTGATAAACAAATCTCCCAAGTGGACGATAAAGAACTGAACTAAACTGAGTTGTCTCTATTTTGCGAAATCTTATTGACCGGGGAAGGTTTTGCTCTAAAACGCTGTACAGATTTGCAGGCTTTGCTTTTCAAAGCAAACAAATTTCTTTATATCATTTCTTCATATCCTGCAGCTTTCTGCATTTGCAGGCTCAATTCATTTCTTCTAAGACTTCTGGACTCTTGACACCTTTGTGTAGTCTGCATGAATTTGAACATCTTGTGTGAGTATGTGTAACGGTTTCAAACACCACTCCGGAACACACTTTTTGCATTTTTAGACAAAATACCTTTACTATATGTGAGCTCCTGAACGGCAATCAATAACTTGTTACGTACTTATTTCTAGCTCCTGTACATAGGAGTATACAAGTTCTGTTTCTTTATGTGAGTGTACACATTGCAATCATCACACAGTCGAATACATAACAGTAGAATTATGTTCTCTTAGAATGAGCATAATTCCGTGTACCATAATGAATCAAGATCAGTGAAGATTTTCCACAACGCCCGCAAAACACATCATTCACGATCATCTCTTTGCCTGCTGGGAGCTCAGCACATGATATTGTTGTAAGTGTGACAAATGAGCTTAAAACTAACGCTTTATTTTGCTCCATAACACCCTGTCCTCCACATTTGCCTCTTTCAAGGGTGTCCTCCCTCACCACATCCATAAACCTCCTCCTTGGCCTTCCTTTTTTCCTCCCTCCAGCTCCATCCTCAGCATTCTTTTAACGATATACCCCATGTCCCTCCTCTGCACATGTCCAAACCATCTCAATCTCCTTTGACCTTGTCTCCAAAACATCCTACCTGCACAGTCCATCTAATAAAGTCATTTCTAATCCTGTCCATCCTCATCACTCGCAGCATCTTCAACTCTGCCACCTCCAGCTCTGCCTCCTGTCTTTTTGTCAAATCATTTTGAACAGTTATTGGTCTATAGTTAGAATGATGAGGACCGGAGAGTAGTATCAGGATGAATTGGCAGGATTTGAGGATGAGAGGCCTACAGCATTGGAAACATGTCCAGACAGCTTGAGACTCTTTAAGATACCGATGCATCTCATGGGACAGCGTTATATACAGTACACCCAAGAAACACTAAAAACACAATGCCAGGCTATTCTGAAGTGGCCTTCATCTCTGTAAAGAGTGAAACCTGCAAGCTGTAGAAGACACCCGCCTTAAAACCTGACTAAACTCAAGAAATTTGCTCATCAAGAGTGGACCAGACTACTTGGAGACAGGTACAGAGGTCTCACTAAGAGCTTTAGAAATCATTTGTTAGCAGTGATTTCTGCTAACAAGCCTCTAAATTGCATTAAAACAGAATATTGGGTTAGGGGTGTTAAGGGTCCTTTTTTTTGGCGCAGAGGGGTGCCAACAGTGTCAGGCCGAGCATTTCATGCCTATCCCTTCAACGGTGCCTAAATCAATTCACCTCCTAATACCATTGTGATGATGCAACAGCTATACAGTGGAAACCAGCAGTATTATGGAGAAACACAGCATAACTGAGCTCGGTATCACAGACAGGTAACTCATACAATGAGAAAAAATTACATTACTAAATCAAGAAACCTAATATACACAATTCAACAAGTCTCCTTTCACTGCAGCCACAACTGCCTCATCACCATACATCATCTCTAGCAGAAGCATCAAAATTTACATCATAAAATGTCCCCGGGTTTATAGTTCATTTTTGTGCATTTTTTTTGTGCATTGCTTTTTTCCTCAAAAAAAATAAGCCCTCTGCTTTCTCACTTCTTCTTCATCCTACTCTTTTTCCCTCTCTTTTTTTCTTTTACTTTGAGGTTATTTAAGAAGTAGAATTTATGATCAAGGCTGTAATACCACATATATCTTACTTTATTCATAGTAACCTACCCTCTGGTATAGTGTCATTAGATTCTAATACAGTTAAATCCAACAATGTAGATACAAGTGTGCTCTCTGCTAGAAATAATTGGTTGCCTCTCAAGGCTCAAAGTCCATGTACAATTTGTAGGAGCTATTACAGTCTATTACAGTCTTTTGACATTTGACCTTATCTTGTATGCATATACAGGTATTAGTATTCTATGATTATCAATAGCATGATCCTGGTTTATCACCTATTACAGGCATGATAAACATTTGAACATTAAAATAGTTTTAGCTTATGCTGTTTCAGATCCTCTAAGCTGTCTGTACGCACTTCTTTCCAGTTCACATGTTTCCACTTGGCCACAAGTTTCTTTGTTATTCTGTGTACAAGATGCATGCAGCGATGATTGAATAATTCATAAGAGTCTAAAACAGCATGGTTTAGCATCACTACCCACTCTGAAATTTTTTTAAAAACAACCACATATATCTGGGTCTTTATGTGAACATTTGAAAAATGCGATTCAATTATGAACCAAAATGCTAAACTGTAACCAATGGCTTTAGGTTCTGCAAGGAACAAGGTTCAGAGGCAACACTGCACAACGAACAGGCAAAACTTTATGGCCACGGATCAGGCATTACATTATGACCATCTGCCTAATATTGTGTTGGTCCCCCTTTTCCTGCCAAAACAGTCCTGACTCGTCAAGCATTAACAGCATGATTTTTTTCAGCAATTTGAGCTACAGTAGCTTGTCTGTTGGAGCACATGGGCCAGACTTCGCTCTCCACGTGCATCAATTAGCCACCCGTGACCCTGTTGCCGGTTCACCACTGTTCCTCACTTGGATCACTATTGATAGATGCTGACCACTGGAGACCTGGAACAGCCCACAAAATGTGCAGTTTTGGAGTTGCGCTGACCCCGACGTCTAGCCGTCAGAATTTGACCCTTGTCAAACTCGCTCAGATCTTTACGCTTGCCAATTTTTACTGTTTCTAACACATCAACTATGACAAAATGTTCGCCTGCTGCCTCATACTGTATATCCCACCCACTAACAGGTGCCATAATGAAGAGATAATCAGTGCTATTCACTTCACCAGTCATAATGTTATGCCTGATTCGATTTTTTACTTCTAAATGCTGAAAGGTCATTAATTCCCAATCAGATCAGTAAAAAGATTATCATAGCAAGAAGGAAGCAAATGAAATAATTAAATGTATTATTAAACGTAAAATTATGCAGGAAACTAACAGAGAACACTATCCTATGCGTAAATGACCAAATATTAACAGAACAATATATGGATTCAGTACATTTGCATGGAATATTGTTAATATTATATTAAGAACACTTGCTATAGGTAAACTTTAGCATATAGGACAGAGCCTCTGTACATAATCGAGCCCACACATTTTCCTACTACAGCTGACTCTTGCTATTTCGCTTCAGGCTTCTCTCTTTATCAGCTAAATCCATATTACTAAAGACTCCAGTACACCTAGACACACTGCCACACACACACTCTTTGTGCTCGGCAGTGTTGTTGCCTCGGGTGCCTTTGCTATCTGGATTAAAGTGAGATTTCACTCCTTACCCTCTAGGGTAGTCTCGGGCTATTTGGCTGCCTTGTTAATAAGAAGCCAAAGCCCGCTGCCAGGCGGTGTGACATTTCTTCACCTCAGGGGTAATCTCAGTCACACAAACAAAAGAGAAAAGATGAATGAAAGGGTTGTCGGAGTTGGCAACTTATTGGAAATGCTTTTGTGAGAATATCCCATGCAGCAATGCAGCACTAGCTGGCAGGTTAGCAGTGTCCTGTTTCTTTATCTTTGTTACTGAAATGTAGTGTATGCAGGGTTTTGAGTGGCATCATTAATTTTTTTTTTAGAAAGAAAAATTGTGAATGTCTCTTTTTTTTTATCAATCTGGCAACGTAGATCTGGAAGTAAAGCTCGCAGTTTTTATCATGTAACCTTTCAAATCCAGTACATTGTTTCCTTCACGGTGTTGTTTCAAAGCACTACTCCATACAAAAGGCCATTATCGCACATATTTTGCTGTATCGTTAGTACAACTTAGCTGAAATATTTAGGAGAGCTAGCATTCATAGCAAAGATATTATTTTGGTATTTCCTGTGAAGCAGCTTCGTGACCGTGTTCGTTTGTTACTAGCACTAAACAAATAATGATAATTCAGTAAAAAAATTTGAAAAAACAAGAATGGGCTCCTACTAAAAAAAAAAAAAACAAGTCAAAATATAAACAACACGCTGACCCATGAGACTGGTTCCACTCCTGTCAGGAATCTGAGGTTACAGTGTAGAAGAATCACCTAATTCAGTTAATTTTACCCACAAAACTGCCATTTGCTTGATGTTTTTTTGTTTTTCCTACCATTCTACATTTACTAAGGAGCAGATTCTGAATAACCCCTATCAGCCTACATTAATGAGAACACAGAAAGTTAGCAGAAAGGTGGAGCCTCCATGAATCAGACTTCATTGTCCGGCTCGTCCCACAGACTCTCGATCGGATTGCGATCTGAGGGAAGTTGGAGGCTCTCTTGGTTGATTTTGAAGAAGCTTGATGTGTTTTACATGCACAGAATTCACACCACTATAATAACAGTACTCATGGGTTCATACCCCAGCACTTAACCCTCTCTTCTCTAGCGGTGCTGTATCATGACTGATCACAGCTTCTTAACATTGTGTTGGTCCCCCGTTTGCTGCCAAAACATTTCTGACCCGTCGAGCATTAACAGCATCTACTACTTCAGCTATTTAAGCTACACGTGCATCAATGAGCCTTGCCCATCAATGCCCATGACCCTTTTGCCGGTTCACCACTGTTTCTTCCTTGACCACTTTTGATAGATACTGACCACTGCAGACCAGGAACAACCCACAAGAACTGCAGTTTTGGAGATGCTCTGACCCTGTCGTCTAGCCATTACAATTTGTACAGTGTCAAATTCGCTCAAATCCTTACACTTGCCCATTTTCCCTGCTTCTCACACATACATTTGAGGACCAAATGTTCACTTGCTGCCTAATATATCCAACCGACTAACAGGTGCCATGATGAAGAGAGAACTCAGGGTTAGGATTCAGGTTATTATGTTATGATGTCATAATATTATGTCTGGTCGGTGTATATGTGAAGTCAAAGCCTTCTTACAGACCTACCGATCGTGGGTTATGTTGTAACAATGGGCCTTTAGAGTTGTTTCTATGGTCTCAGATTCAATGCCTAATGTTTTTAGTGTCTTCCAAGATTCTATGTGACTATGGACAAGTCAATAAGCTTCTCATGGCTTTCCACTATGGCATGTGTGGAGGACAAGGAGCTACAAAGGCTACTTTTTCATTTGAGAACACTACATATCAAGATGTGTACTGAATTCAGTTTCCTATAACTACTAGATTATTAATAGTGATGATGATTATTATTATTTATTATTACTGTTATTATTATTATCACAATTAATTTCGATCTTTAATCATAGTTTCAGGTGAATCAGTGACTGATCTTTTTATTATCACCAAACATTTCAATATTTTGCATTTTGTATTTTAGAAAAATTTGCAATCACTTATTCTCTGCTAAAAGTTATAACAGAAACATTATTCGTTCTTATGAGGTATCACCACACTGAGCCAGAGCACAGCTGTACAGCTACATCTTCCAATACAAGAATCATTTCCATTCATAAACGCATGCTCAATAAATGTAATAAATCAATTGCATGTCTCATAATTATAAACTGCACCATTACAGTTCAAGTCCAATAGATCAAACTTGGACTAATAAAGAAAACATGGGACTCATTCATAATGTAGTGCAACAGCCTGTGGGATATACACACATATACACACGAATACACACACATGCATGCAAGCAAGCCTTCCTCGACTTACCATTTGTGAGCTTTACGTCTCATTTTCAGATCAGCTCACTGTATGCATGTGTCTATATCCGTTCTTTGACCAGCGTGCATCAGAACTAGCCTTTCCACTTCCATCAGCAGCAAGAGCTGCTTTAGCAAGCACTAAAAACCCTCAGTCCAGATGGAGGCAGCGGAGAGATAATGGGAGAGAGAGTGAGAGAATGGAGGGAGGGAGAAAGGGAGGGAGCAGGGAAAGGAAACAGCACAGAGGAAAAATAAAAAAGAAAGCAGCTTACCTAATGACACGTGTCGCTCCGTCAGAGGCCTTGCACAAAATAGAAAAACAGAGATCAGTGGCTACACCTTTTCTTCTGCTCGTTTAGCTGCATGCCACATCAGTTGCTTATAAGTAGTGCTTATATGTTTTAAACAATTCTTATCGGACATTTAATTACACACAGATTCCACATTCCACATTTAGTCTTCATTTGCTCCTATAATAACCGCCACTCCTCTGGGAAAATGTTTCACTAGATTCCAGAGAATGGTCTTGGTGGTCATGAATATTTGTGCTCATTTACTCAGAAGGGTGTTAGTAAAGTAAATTGTCTGGTAAAGTCTGAAATGAGCGTCCGATTCATCCCAATGATGTTCAGTAGGGTTTGAGCTCTATAGCAGGGGAATCAAGATCTTTCACTCCTATGTAAAGCATATCTTCAGCATGCTGGCTTTGTGCACAGAGCCATTGTCATGCTGGAACAGGTTTGGGTTTCCTATTTTAAGCGAAGGGAAATTGAATGCTTCTGCATTTAAAGGCATTCTTTACAACTGCATGGTAAAAGTCTGGGGAATAACCAAATATGGCTGGAAAGTCAGGTGTCCCAATACTTTTGTCCATAATGTGTATATAATAAAATAATCAAATTTTATATGATTTCAATAATGATGCTCTATTCAAAAGACAACATTTTGCTCCAATGAAATCTCGGTATCAGTATGACCCCTAAGCATATGGAGTTCTGGATGATGTGGGAAAACAGTATGATAGCTTCAAACACACACAAACACACAAACACACACACACACACACACACACACACACACAGACAAGCAAAGCAGAATGACTCATTGTTGTACCGACAGTGATCATTTGCTAGGCTGCAGTGTGCTTATTCATGAGGCAGAGCCAACTTGAACAAAATCTGTAGTAATGTTTTTCCCATAGTTGAGAAACCAAATGTTCCCCAAGCCAAGGATTTATAGTGAACAAAAAAGCATATCACATTAAAACAACACACATAAACTTGAGGCACGTTCCGCTCTTGTCAGCCAAGCAACAAGACTCTGAGACTTCAGTGGGTACAGAATCACCTAAACTGCACATAAGAGGGCATATTATGTTTCTATTTCTCCCTCAGATGTTTGTCACTTTTATTTCTTTGTTCACACAGACAGCAAATCATAAATTCACTTAAGTACTTCTGATGCATAGCCCTTTCAAAAACAGGTAGAAGTTTTGACAAAGCTCTACCTCTGCCATGTTAATCTGTATTCTATAGGACTCTCAGGACACGCCTCGGTCTCCGTAGTGTTGTGATAGGTCATATTTACATAGCAGCAGCAGAGAACGCGCTCGAGAAATGGTTTTGATAAGGAGAAATTTATCTGCATATAAAATACTGGTCAAAAATGTTTGGTCATTTAAAAAAAAATAAGTACAGTTCTAAAAAAGTACAGGTAGTCTTGTACTCACGATGGAGATATGTTAAAACGACCCCATCATAATTCAACAATATTATAATGGTGCTATGACTGTGACAGCCTGATTTATAATACATTTTTTTGACTTTTTTTCACCACCAGTAAGAGTCGTACTTGGGCGATTGGAAGACAAGCTCTTATCACCTAAATTGTTGTTTGAAACGGAAAAAAGAAATACACACTGAAACAACTTTACTCCGTCGACCACTAGTGAGAGTGGGGCATCTCACAGGGCAAGAAAAACGCTTATCCCAGCTACGCTGCTGCCTGTTGCGTGAAATTTTGTATATTTTTACAATTTTGTCGTATTGCTCTCGCCATCGTAAGATTAAAAAATGCAAGTTGAAACATCGTAACTCGGGGACCATCTGTATAGCACATTTACTAATAATTATATAGAAATAACTCGTTTTTTTACTGATGCAAATATGTTAAAACTATGCATTGCTATACAAATGACAACTTCTATCCTGTGTGTGTGTGTGTGTATATATATATACACACACACACACACACACACACACTTTCATAGCACCTACTGGCTCATGTAGCCATGGTTACAAAACATCAGAGAGCAAGTGTACTTTTTCAATGAATTCCCCCTGAGAAATGCACCCCTAGCATTCAGTGCAGTAGATCAAATCAATAACACGCGTGTGCACGTAACCTTGTTTACACAAATACAAATAGTTCAAAACCAAATTCGTCTATCCACCCACTGTCATGTCATGCAATATTTAGTGTAACAGCCAATTTGGCAGTGTGATTCGTTTACATTTTTTTGGTATTTTAATAGGACAGGAAATGCTTTGATATGTTCTATTTAATTCCATCCACAATGCTGTTGTGGAGTTTACACAAGGCAAGTGTCTGTTTGCTTTGTCACTGGGAATATAATGGGAAAATTGTGTTTGTTTTTTGGTCTTCCTTGGGTTTCCTTCCACCTCCCCAAAACCCAAACTCCTAATGGTTGGATTAGTTTTTCTAAGAGTTCTTACATATTTATATTTGAATGTGTGTTCCCATCCCATCCCCTCCCTGGTGCATCCCGCACACTCACTATTCCAGGGATAGAGATATAGAGCCACCACAATCCTTACCTGGACCAGAGTGTAAAGATATAACTAAAACATTACAGATGGAAGTTAATTCCAGATTGAATAAATGAAACAAAGCATATTCTTATTTATATCCTTTTGGATAGATCACGAAATCATTCGTAAACGGTTCAGCAAAAGCAGTAATGGAAAGCAGGGGAACAACCAACCGTGGGGTAGCCTTATTATATTATTACACAGGGCCAAGCATCATGTACTTCTGGGCATATGAGCACATTTGTGAGCAATAGTCTGCAATGATTTGTTTGTTTTCTCAATAAATCTCTGTCAAAAAAAATTGTTTTCAGGGTATTTTTCTTCCATTACAAGATTATTGAGCTGTGTGCATGTTTTATAGACAGTTCGACAGTGTAGTATTTTAATCACCATCTTCTTCGCTTCCCAGTAAAGGGAAATGGTAGCTCAGTGGTTAAGACCATTGACTTCAGTTTAAATCCCAGCACCACCAAACAGCAACTGCTGGGTTCTTGAAAAGGACTCCTTAACCCTCAAACCCCCTTAACCCTCTATTACAAAAATGCACAAATTAGTTAAGTTGCTCTAGATAAACACACAGCAAAGATTAAAAATATCTTCAAGTAACACTTGCCAAAATGCACAATGAAAAGCATGAATATAAATGTGCCTGATTCTTGAGTTTTGACACACAGCTACTTAGTACTTACTAAATTACTGTAAACTATCCTGGGTGAGGATGAGCTGTCCAGGGTCCTTAGAATGCAGTCTTCCTTAACCGAAACCCCCTTCTGTTGTTTTCCTCCAACTGTGTTTTTTTGCCCTAGGTTGGGACTAATAAACATCGATGTTCTCTCTGCCCTGTCCTTTTCTCTTTGCTGTTCATTCTTTTTATTTCCAACTTTGCTAGAGTTTCGCTCATCTTCTGTCTGTACACTGACCTTTTTCTTTCGTTGTTCCCTGAATAGTGTTTCTTTAAGCGCCCTGTTTGGAGACTCTGTGGAATCCAGCACTTTGCAGCTTGGCATGCACTTTTTCCACTGGGTCACAAATGGAACAGTGTTACTCTTTTTGGATTCCCAGAAGTTGGGTAGAGGGTCTTTATTTAAACCAACGTGAGAGCTAGAAAGTGTTGACTGTTGAGAGGAAAGTGAAGAGAGGGAAAAACTGGCCAGAGACGACGGCAGACTTGGAACAGATGCCTCTTTCTGGCGCACTAAACCAAAAGCTTGTAGACTCTCAGGATCCAGGACTCTGCAGGTTACTTCGTTGAGAAATTGAGAAAATTTGAGCTTGGCTTCTATTTTCTGTTCGAACTGTGCTGAAACAGCAGAGCTGTAATGACTGGAGTTCTGGCTCGACACACTGACTTTATATTCCACGGGTCCTTTCTCTAAAGTTTTTTGGCTTTCTGGCTTTCTTTCGCTGTGCTGGCGGTCCGAGATCTGGTGGCCAGACTCCGAGTCACTCGCCAGTTTAGGCCGACTGCCTGAGCTGGCACGGACTCTAAAGACCTCCTCGCTGTGCTGCTTGATAGAGCTTCGCAGTAGACAGGTGGCTCCTGAGCTCCAACTGTTTGTGTCCCAACTGTCATCTTCGCTTGATCTTCCGCTTGGCAAACTTGAACTGGAGTTACTGAAGCTAGTGCTGGAACTGTGGAAATTGGTAGGCGCATTACACAAGCCAGGTTTGACGCTTTGAATTGCAGAAGAAGAAGAAGATCTCTTGAGGTTGTGTAATGAGTCTTTTAAATTGTGCAATGAGTTCTGTAGGCTTGAGACTGAGCTCTTCAGGCTGACTGCTGATTCCTTGTTACCCAGAATGGATCCAGGTGCATGTAGTGTAGAAAGCGTTTCCAGTAAGGTAGGAGATGAGAGGCTTGATGAACAGTGTGGACGTGGGTCCTCGTCTAGGTCACTCTGCCATGCCAAAAACACTGGACAGGAAGCGATGGAAGAACAGGAGCCACGGTCCTGCCTGTTAAACAACGTTTTGAGTGGTTCCTGGGTGGCGAGAGAGCCATTGGTAGTGATCCCTTGACCTGGTTTTGATAATCCTTTCTGCATTTTTGGTTTGGTTTGAAGGCCACACGTCAAAGAGTGTGTCGAAAAGGAAGTGCAGCATGGTGAGTTGCACTGCACAGATTGCTCTTTCGCTTTCCCACCCCTTCCCTTGCCATCATTCGCCCTAAATGGATTTTGCTGTCTGTGCCATGGCTCTGACTGTGAGGCTGACACACTTTCTCAACCACTCACCATGTTCTATCAGTGCCAATACGCAGCGATCGGTTCGTTACATACACACGCCGACCTACATTCTACACGATCCGTTTCTTTTTGTATAATAAAAGCTAAATGTGGCTAAAAGATCCTGCTCTAACTGTCAGCTTTCCAGGTCACTTGCCTTGTAATGCAAGGTATTGATCTTTGATACCACGTGATAGGGGTTAGTCATGGTGCCGAATCTGAGCACCACAAATCAATTATTTATTGGAATTGTGTTATTTGCAGTGCCATCTCTTTTTGATGTGACATATAATCATTTATATCTTTAGTTTCACCTGTAGATTATGACAATTAACTAATTGGATGGGCAAATCGTATTAATCTACTTGTGTACAGATGTTTATATGAGCTACAGACAGACCATTTACAGTTAGGAAATGTGGCCAGGTGAGTTTTTGCTCACACTTTCACACCTTTTATTATTGCTGCAATACTTTTTTTTTAAGTATATTTACCCAAATAGGATTATTTGTAATGATAATGCCATCTCAGGAGGTTTTTCCGTGCCACAGTCACCACTGGCTCGCTCATTAGGAATACACCTCCAATTATAAGGAACAAGCCTAAAGGCAGTGAACATTCTTTTATTCAATTTTATAACTGCTTTACGTCTGTAAATATTCTTTAAGACAATGTCCCCTGTCAAAAGCATTATACAAATAAAATTGTAATAACTTGAATTCACTCAGTGGTGTAAAATGTTTGAATAAATGTACCTTGTTACTGTACTTAAGCAATTTTTTGGCTACTTTCAATTTTTTTAGCTACTTTAAATTTTTTATTCTACTTTCTATCATCTGCATTTTATTTGTCCATTAAATACTATTGGCGCTTTTACTTTGGGGCACAAGACTCTAATTTTTTTTTGGAAATTGAAGACACCTTTTTTGAAACATTGCTTTACTACTTTGTTTAATTTTTGTGTTGATTTTGGTTAATGCAGTGTCGAGGTGTAAAATTCAGTTTGAATGTTAGGAAATAAAACAAACTGTTTTTGGTTTTTTACTAACATGTGTCTTGGTGTCGACAACCAGTGCATCTCGGAGCCTATGTTTAATATGAGTCAAATACACAAGCACTGTTCAAATCAGTTATTCGAAGACTTTCACTCACGTCATATTGGAATTGGTAACTTTGTAATGGACCTATACTTTTACTCAAGTTTGATATTCAGTTTCTCTTTTCACCTGTGAATTAAATTAATGAGATGTCATGCTTAACTGAGCCAAACACTTCAGGAATTGAAAAATAAAGCCCTGGTGTAAGTTTTTGAACACACACTGTTCAATAAATAATTCTGGCAAATTAAATTCTGCATGTATTACAGTGCCCTCTGGTGCTTGTGTACATTTCCTGGTTTTAGCTTCTTTGCATTGTTCTCCCCTAAAAAATCATTTGAACACATAATACTGGTCTAATACTGTATATGTATAAGACAAAAAAAAAAAAAAAAAAGGAATTTGTTATGTCAGCAATTCACATAAATTAATTTTTAGAAATATGTGTGTAATAAATGTAGATATGTGGCTTTTTTCAGAAGGAATCTCCAGATCAGGGCATCAAACCTGCTACATTATTGCTATTATTATTGTTTATTCATTATAATTTCTATAGCGCTTTTTTTTACAACAGACATTGTCTCAAAGCAGCTTTACAGAAATCAACAGTGAAGGTAAATGGTGTGTTTATCCCTGATGAGCAGCCGTGGCAACTGTGGCAAGAAAAAACTCCTTTAGATGTTATGAGGAAGAAACCTTGAGAGGAACCAGACTCAAAATGGGAACCCATCTTCATTTGGGTGACATCAAGAGTGTGATTATAGTCTTTAAACAATACAGAACACTGGAGAGTGAGAACTAACATGAGCACTGGAGTGTAAGATAATAAGTAATGTTCTTTCTACAGCTGGTAAGGGTACTGCTGATTATTCTCTAGCACTTATTATATATATAAGTAATAACAGAAACTCGTTTCATGGACATTTCATACCATTTCATCATATCTGTAAGTGGAAAAAGCTGTGATGTGATGGAAAATTGCTGTGGCACGGGGTGTCACATGGACCCTTTAACAGCTCCAGGACCCTGGAGTTTTTTCTATTGTTCTTGTGTTTGGGTTTCCCTTTGGGGTCTCTGGATTCATCTGTCTCCCAAAAAAACAGGAGGTGGGCAGGTTGGGTATGAATAAGTGAGTAAATGTGTGGGGAAATATGAATGCCCCAAGCAGGGTAAAATTCGTCTAGCCTCTGCTCAGGTTTACTGGGGTAAGCTCTGGATCTACTCCTTTCCAGCAAGAAGCAGTTACTGAAAGGAGCGAATGCTTCAAGAGATTGTTCTCTCCTTGTGAGTTCAGTCCAGAGAGTGTGTGAAGTAGTTCAGGGTCTGTATGTGTGTGCGTGGTTTTTTTTTTTGTTTTTTTTTTTAAAGAAACCTAGATTGTGTGGCTGTGCTTTGTACTGTTGCCATGTCAACAGCCTCCTGCATATACATGTGAAGTGGGATGCTTTACAGAACACCAGAAGGAAAAAAGAATCACATTCAATAATGATACAGAGACTAGATCCAATTTAATAAGAGCTTCTCGGTTTGTTTATGTGCTTTATTAGTAAAGCTTGCCTCTGAAGTTTAATTTTAAAAATGTATTTTTATGGAACTTTTTTTTTTTTTACAACTTTGCTTCATTGAACGTTAACATGAACATTAATAATTCCCAAAATGTCCAATTTGTATAGATTTAGTACAGAATCAGTAGACCACAACATTTGGATATCATTATTGAATGATAAACATATAAATAAACCATCATTTTTATATCACGGGCAACGGCAGTCGCAAATCTCAGAAGTCTTCAGCTTTGAGTGCATGGAATATTAATACTTCGGCATTAGGGATTATATCTCTTCATTTCAATTCATTAACATGGGAATTAACTGCTCTATGAAATGGACCACTAATTGCTTTAATCCTTTAATAGGTTTCAGCGTTGGATGAATCTAATTTGAATAGAGCGTCAAAGGCATTTGATCATAAAATATCTAATAAACTTCAACTGATACAAGATCAGTAGATTTTACAGTGAGCTTCTGCTGCCCATATCAATTGAATAAATATATAATTTAAGACGCATATGCAACACCAAATCTAACATGCAGCTCGGACACACGACAAAGGTTAATTGCCTACTTTGATAATTCCAAGGCTCTGTCCTCAAGGGATCACTATGCTGTGTAACCTGGTCACTTGCTGAAAAAGAGGCATTTATCTCACTCAAGCACAAATTCACTTCTAATCAAAAAAACAGCCTGATCCACCCCTTCCATTCACTGTGGAGGTGGAGGTGGATGTCTCCAGGATAAAAGTAAGGGCTGTAAGCTCCTAATAGGCAAGGAGGCAAGCTCCATCCTATCACTCTATTATTTTTTTTTTGTTTCTTTGTTTTGAAGAAGCTGTCAGCAGCCAAAAATAAACCACCGTGTGGGCAACTGGCAGCTTCTTGAAATTAATCTGTCCTTCAAGAAGTGATTTCATGTACTGGTTGGAGGACACCCTTTATTCCCTCATCCTCGACACTGATCACTTCAATCTGGACTAGACCAGGACTTTACATCTATAGCTTTAACATCTTGTGGAGTGTCTCTTGCACTTATTATTATTATTATTATGTTTTTCGGTCTGTGCAAAAGATCTGGTTCTAAACCAGAAAATAAGTGATAGCTCTACTTCCTTTCATTCTAGACTGGCAGGACAGTTTCCTTCTAAAGAGTTTGCTCATGTCCTTGCAAAGTCACGGCCTCATTATCATGACTACACATGCAGCTTAAAAAATCCTCTCATCCCCGCATTTTTTTCTCTCTTTTCATCTTGACAGTGGATTGAAAAATTGGACTTAGGGCAAAGGGTTTAGTGCTATATTTCATGGCTTTTGGCTAATAGGGTTATTTTTACAATCTACGTTAGAGACTCTAAGGTGCATCATACTATAGGTTTTGGTATTTCCAGGTCTATTTGACCAGCCTTTTTGCTTCACATTACTAACCTGCCACTGTCATTGCCATTCATTTTTTTAAGAACTCCTGTCCATGGGTACAGTGTCATCTCAGACTACAAAAAACCTGCTTCTTCTTCTTCCACCTGCTTCTGTCTGCTGGCTGACTCTACGAACTGATTCAGAATGCAGCTGCAAGAGTTACTATTACACCTACCTTAAGGCAGTTATCGCAACATTGCCACATTGCACCATGCACATCTTTACCGAACAGTCCGGGTATGGTTCAATTGAAAATAAATATGTAATATAAGTATATAATATATATCAATAATAATGCGCCAATAAATATGTACTCGCAGACACAGGAGTGAATGAGGAAAGCAGCACAGGGTTTATTGCTCAACGAAGCAATCAACCAGAGATCAATTCATTAGGACGTCCCAGAACGATCTGGCCTTGTTCCTAAAAATCACCTGACTCTATTCATTTGCGCCTCTATTGCCTCTCTTTCCTCCATCCCTCTCAAACCTGAGTTTCATGTTTTCCTATTTATCGTTGTTTTATTTTTTCTGCCACTTTTCATGATTTTTTAAAAATCACCCTACCTCAGCTGGCACAGTCTTTCAAGCCATTTAACTGATTGGACTTCGTTGAGAATCTCCTGGTTGGATCTATATTTTTGGCCTATTTATTACTATGTGTAGGTTATTTTTTTTTATTATGTTATTGTCAGTACACTTTTCTGTCACTTCTAATGTTTAATTGTTTCATTACTATGTTTTATTAATGTAACTATTTTATTTCTGGATTGTATTACTGGATTGCTTGTGTGTGGTAGTAATGGTCTACTAGCTGCAAGCGTGCATATCAGGTCATACATTTGGCTGTGGATTCGGCTGTGATTCTCCGGAGAACATCACTTTCCTTCCTTCACACTTATTTAATCACATCCTGCCAGCTATTTCAGTTGCCAATTCTTTTACCCAGACTGAGGTGTCTTGGTCCACTCCTGGATCTCCAACAGCCCCTGGCTCCAGAGTGGACTCCGACAATTACCCAACATGCCACGCTGATCTGTCATTCCTAATGACAGCAAGGAATGCATTCAACAAGTGCCCAGTTGGAGGACAGTGGTATAAAGCTAGACACCGGTGCAGTCTCATGAATGACACAGAAGTCCTAGGTTGAAGATCAATACCTCAGGCAATGACTGGTAGCTTATTAGTACTACAAGCTCATGAAGCTTTGCATGGAAAGGTGTGATGCATACAGATGTGACATGCTGGTTTATAAAACACTGACACTGACGAGTCTATTTAAGTTATAGTACAATAGCATACTCGTCCATAATGAAATTAGAGATACAATAGGTATACAACAGACTGGCCGATGACAACAGGAGCAAATTACAGAGTAAAGCAAACCATTCTGTGAAAAGAAAAACAGAACATGATGGCAGTCAAAACTTTATTTCTACAGTGGAAGTGACCCCAAATAGATGAAGATCCAAAAAAGGAGTTCTTAACGTGCATGAAGAATCACACCCTGTGAAAGATTTCCATTCCAAGCTCCGTGACCGACACATGAGCGTCTTGGTTTCAGGGATGTAATTAAGATTCTGTCAAGGTATATTCTGTTCTAATTTCATTCTGTATAGAAATGTTTGATTGTTTTCCAGTGCATCGATGTTGCTCCGTACTTAGAGAGGGCTCACACATGCAGTTTATCCGATCTAATTTGATTTGCCGACATGCAAATCCTGCCTGGCTTTTCTGCAGTTATTTATTATAATTTTAGGTTTCTTAATCATAAATGTTTTATACATTATTTTGTATAGCTTTAAAATGTTATGAGGAATCGTTTTATACCTCCCCTTGACACACACACACACACGATTCGATTATCAGTCGACTACAGGAAAGACTTGACAATTCTAATTAAACTATGTAAATCCTTAGTCAGAGACACCCCTAGTGCCACAGGAACTGTGAACGCTGCTACTTTAAACCATTCCAATATTTCCTGAATGATTAACGACTGTCAGCCATGTTGCATAAGCATACATCAGTGTCGGTGACAAGATTGGTTTATACCCCCTCAGAGGCGTATGTATGGTATTGACGTTCTCCCTGTGAATAGGAAAATAGTAACAACTGATGAAGTTTACTGTCAAATGTACTGTACATTGTGAAATTCTTACTCTGGGAATCTTCCTGGCAAAATAGGGCATCATTTGGGAAGGACATAGAACACAAGACAACACAACAAATTAGAAATGCAAGAAAAAAAAAAATCTGCATATATAAATTGTATAGTGTGTACTGCAAGTCCTGCAGTGGTAGACTCGTATGTATTTCATGTTGCAATTTATGTTGGGGTGCAAAGTATCCAGAAGTAGATTCAGTAGTAGGATATGTTTCTGCTAAAGAGCAGATGGAAAACAAGGATTCATCTTCAATTTACTGGCCATTAAAATTCCCAGACATTCTGAACAAACAGACTGTTATATCAGATTATTGTTGGTCCAACATGCCTACTACCCATCATTCCAGACTATTCTTTTAGATCAATGGGCAGAGCTCAAGAAAAACATGAAATTCTGGTCCATGGGGTCACCCCAGGTCTTCATGCTTCCACATGGAAAAGCATAAACACATTTTCCAGCAATGCAAACAATGTTCCATTGGATTGCCTGTGCTTAGAGTACATACAGACTGACACATTTCCATAGGGAGCACATAACCTGTGAAAAAAAATGTGTTAATGGTGCAGAAGATCTCTGAAGCTCACACCAAGCAATAATTCCACAGTAGATCTGGTAATGGAGCCTGGCCAGCTTGTGCTATCTATCTATCTATCTATCTATCTATCTATCTATCTATCTATCTATCTAATCATCTTTTACGAATATAAGACTTTAGGTATACGCTTATTTCATATACTTTAATTTATATACAGTTTATTAAGTATTTTTTTATCACAGCTATTATATTTTATATTCATTTATATTTTATGCAATGCTGAATTAACAATTCCTATAACATAATATCAAAATGGACAAAACAAGGCTGATCTGATTATAAATAGCATAAAATGTAGAATGTTAATGTAAGCCTATTAAAAAAGTTTTTTTTGTTTTTTTTAGTATCCATGTTCAGTCTTGGCATTCGCTATATACTGCTCCGCACTTCTATTATATATAGATGCAAAGTGTTGTATTCTGTGTCAAGCAGGAGCCATGCAGCAGATGTCCACAGCCATGTGCTCAGTCTATCACAAAGTCTTTGTTTTTTGCTTCTCAACTCCAGAAAAGCCAGGGATATATATGTATATATCTGAGCCATATGAAGACGTACCACCGATGCGAATGAGAGAATAATGAGAAACGTGTCACGTCACACCTCAACTCAACTATTTTTTTTATTTCTGATCAGTTGCACATCCAACACCTGTGTATATTTATAGGTTCCTCATTAACCTTGTCTTATTATATCTGGAACAAGTGGTCACTATTGGATGCATACATTCCACAATTGGAATCATCTTTCATGCATGGTTCCTATGACAACTGTGGATGCTGTTATCCAAGCTCATGCAGTCTGGCTTGTTATAAAAGGTGAATAAATAGAGAGCTACAGTAAGTGCATGATTGGATAAGAGCATATGCATGTAATTGGACTGTTAGATCTAATGTCAGATTTTTTTTAGAATGTTTATGCATTGAAAGAAAATCCACATTTGAATGTTTAAGGTGAACTGGAAGCAGTATTGTATTTGCTGCATGTTACACAGAAACTGGTACTGCAAATGTCTTACTGTTAATGAGGAGGAAAAAGGAGAGTTACTGCGACAATCATTTTAAGTAAGTGTGGGTTTTTTGCCTAATTGACTGACAGTTGAAAATGAATCCGGCCTTAAACCTCATGAACACCTTCTGCGTATTACCACTAATCGAATTCATGTGTAATATATGTGTGTGTATATATATATATTTTATATTTACAGTTTTTCTCAGCTGCTTTTTTCTCAAATCATTCTGAATATATGCAAAGTGCATTTCTCAAAACGGATTGTACAAACAGCACATTGGATTTCTTGCAAAAGCCTGTACTTTTCTTAAAATTCACAGTTGAAAAGTCCTTTTTTTACTGTTCACCAACAAGATCTTTAAAATGGTTAGTTATGTTGTTAGTATGACGCTGCACAATTTCAGGATTTCTCGATTTTTATACTACAGTTAAGATTACAATGAATGCACAAGGCTGAATTTCTTCTTTATGACATAAATTTCAGCAGCCCAGATTTCTTTATTTGATTGCATATTTGATTTATATTCATTGCAAGAAACCAGACAGGATTCACACTTTTACTGTACTGTACTGTACTGTAGTGTTCATTCATTTCTTGATTATTCATCCATTTTCAGAATCTGTAAAATTGCTTTGTTGCCAGTTAAACTTCCCAAGATTCACCTTTGACCTGTTTTAGAGAACCAGTTGATCATTGGTTGATCTGATGCCGTTCACTCTGTCTTTCATTAGTGACATTCAAGATTTATCAATTCATCAATTCAAGTCACATTTACCAAATAAAGTTTTGTAAAAATGTAAGCTTGACAGATTCTGACAACTGGTTTAACCATTTTGTATTTAATGACTAATGCAATGAACTGATGATAAGATGTTTTAGGGGTGGAGACTAAACTAGTATACCAATATATTTTGATCAACATGACATCAGTTTGGGACATTTTTTGTTTAAACAGCACGATCGAAAACATTTGAGCAGCAGTGTCAAGCTCTGTAATTGCACCCCTACACCCCTCATACATCTTGTTTAAATACTCTTAAAAAAAAAGCCATGGAGACGGATATTGAAGTGGTCTGTTTTTGTGAGCAGGAGCTTGTTGTAAAATAATTATGTAACAGAGATAAGACTCTGCTTGAGAAGTCAAACCATGTGGCACAATACAAGTGGCACACAATTAACATATCAGAAGACAGAGAGATGTTCCGTCTAATGTTGAGCATGAATAGGGGTTTTATTGAAAGCCACACACACACACACACACACACAATTTCTCAGAGGCCAGATTAAGTGAAAAACAGCACTGCAGGGTCACAATGACAAGAATGGTCCCTAGGTAGCAATTCTAGAGAACCACACACACATACACACACATACACACTGGGAGCAATTTGCTGGTGCCAGATATTTTCTGGAGGTGGGTGAACTTAGGGGAAACCTGAGGACCCTGGATCAATGAGGCATTTATATTTCCCCTGGATGCTGTGCCAAAGCAGTTTCATGGATTCTATCACAAAGGTACTTTTAATATTTAGTAGTCAGGAAAATAATTAAATGATGATGAAGTTGATAAGGTCCTGGAAGGTCCTGGAAGATGTTCTTCTAGATTTTGCTGTGTGCTTGTGTACATTTGTGTTCATCAGCCACAAGGGTGTTAGTAAAGTCAGGTACTGATGAAGGTGAGGAGGCCTGGGGTGCGGTCAGTGTTTCAATTCATCCCAAAGGTGTTCGGTATGGTTCAGATCAGAGCTCTATAGCACCAAACCATAGCTCACTTTGTGCACAGCGCAATGCCATGCTGGAACAAGTTTGGGTTTCCAAGTTCATGTGAAAGGAAAATGTAATTATAGCGCATCCAAAGACGTTCTATACAATTGTGTCCCTCAGGCTTTGTGGATTAGAATACCATTATTTGTCACATATACATTACAGCACGGTGAAATCCTTTTCTTCACATCTCCCAGCTTGTTTGGAAGCTGGGGTCAGAGCATGGGGTCAGCCATGATACAGCACCCCTGGAGCACAGAGGGTTAAGGGCCTTGCTCAAGTTGTACCCCCGAGCTTCCAATCAGTAACCCAGCACCTTAACCACTGAGCTGCTACTCCCACCTTCTCTTTGTGATTTAACAAGAATCACATCTGGCAGGAAAAGTGTCCCAATACTTTTGTCCATATAGTGTACTTTATTTCAGCAGGAAACCTTGCAGAAAGACTGTTCCATCCATCCACTCTGCCATTGTCCTTCATGTTTCATCATGTTTGTTTGATTCTCCTCTGTTGTGCCATGAAACAGCCCTAAAAAAAACTAAAAGCATTTTAAAGTGAATTTCATTCGAATTTGAATTACATTAAACTCTTTAAAATTGTCTTAAATGACATACCAGTAACATAATCAATTAAAAAACAAGCCTAACGATCAACTCGGATTCATTGATTCATACATACGCAGATTTACATACGTCACTGTTTTGAACTAAGAAGAAATCGGCTGCAGATAATGATCCATATTAATGGCTCTGTTTATTTCAATAATACATTCTAATCAAAAATACATGATCTCATATAGCTGCATCATAGGCTGCGCTTTCTTTGCGTGCCTGTTTCGCATTTTACTTAGCAGCCCTCAAGAGATTCATTCGTTTCGCCTCCATCAGATCAGTACGCAGAAAAGTTGGATTTTGTTAATCACTGTACACAGACTTTTTATGCATTCAGATACTGAGGACCCACATTTAAACAGTGATATTAACCGCTTCCACGTCAGTTGAGTGACAGTTATTTAATATTCAATGGACAAAGATCATAGACTTATGTTTATGGAGGTCCCGCCTCCAAGCCTGAGGCCATAGGCCTGCTCTGCCTATAGCTAGCGTCGGCCCTGTGTATCCTACTGGCAAATTATAATAAATAATGCTTCCTTAAACATTTCTTCAGCCTGAGGAATTAGAAGCAATACAATTCCCAAACCCAAACTTATATATGCCATGAAATTAAAATTGAAAAAAAAAAAAAAAATCCGAAGGTTGACATTTTCTGTAAATAAATGTTTGCAGCTATATTTACCTCCTGCCTCACTGCACGAATTAGAGACATTATCGACAGCAACTCTTGCGCAAGCTCCTAAAAATAAGCACAGCTGATTCATAAAGATGAAAAGATTACTCCGTAATAAGCCTTAATGATATTAACATTGCGGCAGATTCGGAGCTGTAATTACACATGATGAAGATTTAACCTTGAGCCGACGTGCTCGCACAGTTCCCCACTTCGCTTATTTATTTCCCCCTGTTTTTTTCAGCACTTGAAGATAGAAAGCAGCTCTCTTATAGCTTCCCTATCGAGTCTGAGGAGACTCAAAGGAGGGGGACGGTTGCATGAAAGCACAGATCGCAAATGAGATCAAAGGACAGCAAATCAATGGCTGATGCCTCTCCTTTAATATGGCGAAAATGAAAAGCTGACATTTTTCGAACAGCTACTGGGACTGGATCAATGTGGCACACGGCTCGCTTCTGCCAGCCGATCATCCGTCTGTGTCTGGCAAGATCACAAGCTTGGCTCGTCAACTTTAGCATGGCTGAAATTACTTTCTTTTACACAAAAAAGCATACTTTTGTACTATAGGGGAACAAATTACAGTGCCGAAATTTTTATTCTCTTGTGTTGTACTTAAAAGTATTTTGTTACTGTGTGGACAATATTTCATTCTGTTTTGTAACCTTTAACTGGACATTATGGTTTGTTTGACCACAATATTGTATACACCAGCCTGCTTTTGGGTATAAATCAAGAATATAGAGATCATCCTAAATGAATAATCATTAATGTATTATTAACTGATGAGTGGACATGTTTGCATCACACCTCCAGAGTTGGGGGTTTGAATCCCATCTTTTTTTATCAGCTTTCCTCTGGGTTCTCTGGTTTCTTCCTCCAGTCTGAAAGATATGCTGAAAGGCAACCTCATATTTTTATTGTAATGATAAGTGTGTATGCTTGTGCATGGGTATATTTACAATGGATCTTTGGATCATGTTAGATGAGAAAGCCTTTTTTATGTAGATTAGACGGATGTTACTGCCCGATGTTTAGGTGAAGGTGATACATAGTCTTATACAGTACTATGGTCACTTATCAGCAATGGCAAGTTAAAGCTGTCACTGATGTTTGTAGTGCAAAATGATTATCTTCCTTCCTTATTTTTTAACATACAGTTCATTAGATCTAGAATTCTGCTGTTCTAAATCCCACACAGAGATATAATAGTGCCATAGTGCATCAGAGACAGAATGTAGAGCAGATTGTTCATATACCACTAACCATTAAATCTTTCAATATTATAATAAAAGCTTTAATTGAGTTATTTCACTGTAAAAAAATCCATAAAATTTTAGTCAAAAAAACAAAAACGGGCAGATGTGGTTGCCAGAAAAAAAGAAAAAAAATGGTCGGACTGTTCTATAGGTTATGGTAAACTTGCAAGGTATTTTTACAGTAAAAAACTGGCAGCTGTGGTTGTCAGAAATTTACTATAAAAACAAAAAATATGATAAAAATGCTCCTTTACATTCCTGCAAAAAATCTTCACAATTCCAATTGCGTTTTCCCCCACAAAAACATAGAAATCAAAGTTATGTCAAAATTTGACATCTGATTTACTGATCGGAAGGTCAGAGCTTGTTGGGCCCCTGAGAAAGGCCCTTAATCTTTTGTGATCCATACTGACCTTGTTTTCTTACATCACTGGAATATGGTATATGTCCTGTAATGTATATGTGCCAGCTATTATAAAAAACTTTTTTTTTCCTTCTTTTCTTTCTTGTGTGACAAATTATGGTATATTTTATTCAAGGTTTGCCTGATTCATAACTTTTTTCCCACGATTTATGACAAAATATATGAATGTAACAAAAGAGCTATCCAGTTCATTGAACTGTATTTAATATCAATAAGTATTACTTTAAAAAATACCGTTATCGGTATCGATATCGACGATACTGGACTTGAAAATACTTGGAATCGACAAGCAATAATCGATAGTCAATCAGGACCTGGGTGAGATGGACCTCCATGTGAGTCTCAACTGGGAGGAGCCTGAATGTTCGTGCGTGTGTGTGTGTGTGTGTGTGTGTGCGCGCGTGTGTGTGCGGGCGTTTCCATAACGCATTGTGGGTCTGTGCCTGATTGATTTATTGCCATATATACATATATATGTATGTCAAGTCTAATGAGGACCGAGATTGGACATGTCCCCGTCTGTTAGTGCTGTGAAATCTTTCTGATCGACTTTTCAATCCAGTTGATTCGGAACGTGTGCAGTTCGGACGGAACCAGAAGAAGAAGAAGAGAAGGAAAAGGAGGAGGAGGAGGAGGAGGTGGATGAGGAAGAAGAAGGAGCATCAGAAAGCATTTAGAAGTGCGTTATTGTTCCAGTCCTGTGTTGGAGATGAGAGAGAACTTTGCGTAATTGAGATGCGCTTCAGGAGCACAAGGACTTGAACGCAATCCTGAGGATGGATAGAAAGGCATTTTTTCACAGCCTGACGTTATTGTGCTTATTTCTACTCGGTTTTGATGCGTTGGCCAAAGGTACATTTCTATCCGCTCATCTAATTTATCATTATTATTATTTTCAACAGGCGCGCATTAATGCGCAAAACGTTTGATAACCAGATCAGACGACGTTATTCGCGAATTCAATCAAAATGCACAATCTTAGTTAACCTTTTATGCATTTCTATATAATTACAGAATGCGAATTTGGGTGCAATCCTGACCACGGGGTTTGTGACAATGGAGAGTGCAGGTATGTTGAACCATCAAATATGTATTTTTTACAAATACCTGAAATCTTTTGTATGAAACATGAGGACAGAAATTGAATAGGAGAAAAAAAAGAAAATGCAGCTGGTGTGTATAACTTCACAAACTTCAAATCAAACCATATCTTTGAGATGTATTAATAGGAATGTGGAAAATAAGGACCACTCTTGCAGCCGACAGAGTTTCATATTACAATGTGACACTCAAGTAATGTGTGTTTTAGGTGCAACCCCGGCTGGAAGGGTGCGACGTGCGAGCAGTGCCTTCCTTTCCCCGGTTGTGTTCATGGAACATGTGAAAAAGCATGGCAGTGTGTGTGCGAGCAGGGTTGGGTGGGCAAGCGGTGTGACCAAGGTGAGACTCATCAGCCTCTGGACCTGTAGACATGTTTCAGCAGTTATGCACAGTGCGACCTTGGCCGAGCGAAGATAATTGCTGTAGTGCGGTGACTAAGGAATGTGTGCAATGAATGATAGGATTAATAATTAATTTTGTCTCTAGACAGCCATCGGTGTTCTTCAAAGCCCTGCTCTGGCAATTCAACCTGCATTGAAACAGAAGAGGGAGAATATCTTTGTATCTGTCCTCTTGGATTCACAGGCAAAAGATGCCAGCTGAAGAAAGGACAGTGTGTAATAAACGGGTAAACATTGATATATTTGTGTTAGTACTGTTATCCCGTTATAGTAATCTGGTCCATTGGCTTCCAAAAGCAAGTGATTCAAGAACAGAGTCACAAAGTAAAGCCTGATATAATATGGTACTAATATAGGTCTCTGATCTGATTCGCTTACAATTTCAGTTCTCCATGCCAGAACGGAGGAACTTGTGTAGACAGCGATGGCCCCCTGTCTTGCCTCTGTCCTCCCGGATTTGCTGGGGCGTTCTGCGAGATCGACGTCGATGCCTGTGAGTCCGAACCGTGTCAAAACAGTGGAACATGCATCGGTCGTGGACTCGTCTACGCCTGCGTTTGTCCTCCTGCGTTCTCTGGACCCATCTGTAACATCAGTCTGGCTTTGTGCTCTAACACCACCTGTAGCAACGGTGCTACCTGCTTACCCGATACCAGCGGAGGAACCCGATGTATCTGCCCGTGGGGGGTAACAGGGCCTCTGTGTGACGTCCACATCCGAACAAAAACCAAGTCTAAACCACTGAACATAAGCCATTCCTCACAGATTGCTCATCCTTTCAACAGACTCTTGAGACACCCTGAGCACAAGGTCCTAAAGTTCACCATGAAAGAGTCTGTGCATGCGTCTTCTCTGCTGGTCACACGCAGCCAAGTCATCTGCTTTGCTATTTTGGGGCTGCTCACCTGCCTGGTGGTCTTGGGGACCACGAGCATCATCTATTTCAATCGCTGCGAGATGTGGATGGCGAACACCAAGTACACCAAGCTGATGCGCAAACAGAGAGACTTCCTCCTAAAAACCAGTGACACCGAGCATTCGGTACACATCATCCTACCTGAGAAAATACAACTGACCAATTACAGGAAGAACTACACCACGATATAACAGGTGGAACGTCAGACACTTGTTCTTGGTGTTTTGTGAGTAAAAAAAGAAAACAACTGTCACTATTGTTCTTTGAATAGGTGTAGAACAGGAATTCTGGTATTTGGGGAAAAATATGAATTTTTCGGTCCAGGAGTGTTTTTATGTAGATAATATATTACGGTTCCACAAAATAATCACAATCGCTTGTTTTTGCTTTGTCTAAATAAAAACAGCCCTCCATATTAGTCTTAAGTGTACCCTTAGTGATCCATAAAAATTTGGCAACAAAGACATTTAGACAAACGATTGAATCGACAGAAAGAAGCATCTTAGTACAACGTAATCCAAAGGAGTCCATACCCTTTTTTTTATAGTCTTTAAAAAATAATAGTCAAATGTTGAATAAAAGCTGTTGGAATACAAGATATAAAACCAACCATCAATTAAAAAAAGTTTTGTGCTGATAATACACACTTCCAGTCAATTAATCTGAACAATCCAGATATATATTTTTAATTGTATTTAAAAAGTCAAGTTTACATATTGAAGAAATTTCAAATATCATTTATTTCAGAATAGGACAAAATACACATCCATATTTACATTGAGATTCTCTATTATACAGTATTACATATTATATATCGTGACAAAAGTATTGGGACACCTGAGTTTTCTAGCCATATGTAGTTCTTTTTCCAAACTGTTACCACAAAGTTGGAGACACACAATTATACCAGACGTCTTTGGATGCAGTAGCATGAAATTCTCCCTTCGCTTGAACTAGAAGACCCAAACTTGTTCCAGCCTTATAATTGACCTGTGTACAAAGCCAGATCCAGATATGTTTAATATAAATTAGAATGGAAGATCGACTGCTATAGAGCTCTAACCTCAACCTTGCTGAATCCCTTGGGGATGAATTGGAATGCTCACTGCACCTAATGCCCTTGTGGCTGAATGTGTACAAATCTCTAGAAGATCTAGTGGAACATCTTCTCAGAAGACCCAATATGGAATAGGATGGTAAAATAAAACATGAGATGTCCACAAACCTTTGTCCATATATATATATATATATATATATAATATATATATATATGAACTCAAAGGTATTGTTTTGTTCATGCACTGTAGAAAAAGCAATTTAAATAGCTGTATGTTCAGTAAAAATATCTAGAAATCAGGACACGGAGATGCTCAGACATGGAGTTCTCCTCAGCACTCTCGCTCAGACACGAAAGGCAAAAAAACCTTTTTACCACTGTAAAGACTATGTTAGAAAAGTGGTAGATGGAATTATGATAATTGGAAAATTAATGATTAAGGCTGTAATATAATCATATATAATAATTTAAACATTAGTATTAGATGGCTAGACTTTCAGATATTTTCACTTATTCTGGTCATCTGGAAATCCACTGATATCCAAAAACCAAATAAAAAAACAAACAGGTGAGATGAGAGGAGACCAAAAGAGTGTTGTATGGCCGTTGTATGGATTCAAAATCCATCCATGACATGTATATATTCAGCCCAAATATTTGAACTGTAGAGTGCACACTAGCTTATATCAATTATTTGGTTTGTTTTGGTCGACGATCACAAAATGTTCGTTCAACCCCTGCTGCTTTTTTTTTTTTTTCCAGCTACACACTGCCACTAAACGAATTCGCTACAGCACAATAAAAGTATTCGCTTCTCAAATAATATTCTTGTTCTTTCATTGTTTTTCTGCACTCATTCAGGTTTAGAACACTTGCAATACCCTTAAGATTAGCTTACTAGTGTAGAGTGTAAACTTTAGCTTTTGAAGGAGGGGGCATGTGGGGGGTTGGCTGGGCTGAGGGGGTAACCGTAGAATAAATTACCATCTGTAAAAATGAAGATGGATATCCTAGCAGCTTGAGCATCATTTGCATTGTGGCTGATGGATCATCCTTATCTTGTATATATTTTTCTATCCACTTTGATGTTTCATTTCGAAACCCTAGTTCTCTCTGGACTACATCGTTTATTGGTATTTTCCTTAACTTTAATAGATGCATGTTTCAGCATGGCGGCCGTGACGTGAATCTTTGCTACCATCTTGTGGCTGCACTGCTGTGAAATTCAAATCATGAAGATAATGATATATAAAAACGATTGTTTGATCTAAATTATATTCAGATCTTTCCTGAAAATCAATGTGAACCTGGAGTAAAGCATAGTAAAGACACATATTATGATCCGTTCAATTCATTTGCAAAACAAACCTGAATAGTGCCATTTATCCAGTGCTTGATGTGAGAAAATGATCTTTATCTATAAATATTATTTTTGGATCAGAGGTGGGAAGTAAATAAATACTTCGTTACTGTACTTAAGTAGATTTTTTTTGTATCAGTACTTTACTCCACTATTTATTTTTCAGACAACTTTTTACTTTTACTCATTACATTTTTACACAAATATCTGTACTTTTTACTTCTTACATTTTCCGTCTTCTTACAAAACCGGCTCGTTACTTTAGTTTTAATCCATTGATTTGGTGAATTTTTATTTTTTTTTTCACTGTACGCCGATTTCAGCCGAACAACCGTTTTCCTGTCATTGCGTGTATTTTTCAATCCACTGGTGTATAAAGTCTAATGTTGGAGATGTAGTTCTTGTACCTGAGTCACTTCTCATAGACTTCGAGTAACTGAGAGAATGAACAGGAAGGAGAAGTTTTGACCCTCTACCATCATGATCTAAGAGAAAACAGTGGTCTCTTAACTATAGAAAAACCAAGAGTCCAATAAGCAAATCCTTGTTTGCCCCCCCCTCTGGTAGTGTAATGGTTAGTAATGCGGCCTCTGCTATCTGACTCACCCAGTTCAATTCCTACCCCTTAGCTATCCTTTAAATTGTTTAAAAAGTTTTTTAAAAGAACCAAAAAAGGTCCTAAAAATCAGGTTCTTGCAGGAGATCCTGTGGCTCAATTGGAAGAGCTTTACCTCTGGGTTGAGAGGTTGCTGGTTCAAACCCCAGCCAGGGCTCCAAGTTTAGAGTGTGAAAATAGAAAAAGCTGCATGGAAGGTCGGATGTGGAAGGTTTCAGAGGGCATATCATGAACCAGGGGGGCAATATTCAGGCGTGTGCCCCCCCTGGCATCTGAGAAGCTGAAAACAGGGGGTTATGAAGCAAAAACATCCAAAAAAGTTTCAACATAGGCTCCAGAGAAAAACTTCATTTTATTCCCCCACACTCTCCTCTGCCAAAATACAAAACTGTCATTCTCACAATTTTTTCTGAGTCTGTAACCAAGCAGGTCTTCACAGCCTTTGCTCAACCACCCACTCCACTGTTCACCACACACCTTACTCAGTGCAGGAACAAGCCAGATTTGAACCAGCAATCTCTGAACTCAGAGGCAAGGCTTTTACCACAAAGCCATCACGTCCAACAACACACCTTCTTTTTTTGGAGGGTTCATCCTTCGTTTCATGCTTCAATGCAAGAACATTAACACCAGATGAAACACAGAAAGCAGGATTTGAACCCTGAACCCCACCAACAGCAAAATGCCAGTTTTAACCCACTGAACCATCAGGAAAGACAGGATGTGCCAAATGTTAGAGCAGGTCTATCTTTTCTTTCAAACCATCAACACAAGAATATAATGCTAAAGACAGACTTAGGAAGCAAACCCATATCATGACAAGCAGGGACAATGCAAGATTTGAACCCTGATTCATGCCATTAGCGAGGCACCAGCATTACCCGACTGAACTATCAGGAAGGACGAGCTGGGAAGCTTGTTTAGAGCAGGTCTATCTTACTTTTTAACCCATCAAAAATAATAAAAAATTAGCAGGATTTGAACCAAGATCCACACCACCAGCGAGACACCAACGTTTAACCCATTGAACCATCGGTAAGGACAGGCTAGAGGGATTGTTTAGAGCAGGTCTATCTTTCTTTTCAACCCATTACAAACCAAAATATATTGCTAAAGAAAGATGTAGGAAGTGAATCCTGAATGGCAGGCAGAAAGCAGGATTCGAACCCTGAACCCCACCAAAAGCACAACACCTGATTTATCCCACTGGACCATCAGAGAAGACAGGCCAGCAAGTTTGTTTAGAGCAGGTCTATCTACCTTTGAACCATCAACACAAGAATATAAAGCTAAAGAAAGATTTAGGGAGCAGGAACATAACCAACATCGCAACTAGCAGGATTCAAACCCTGATCCGTACCATGAATCTATGATTCCTCCAATAGGACTGATAAAGATTTCAGCTGCCAGTTGGAAGAAATTGAGAATAAATAAATGACGTTCTCATATTGATTATGTGTGACATATTAAAGTTATGAAAATAACATTAAATTGGTAAAAAAGCAAAAAACAAAAAAACAAAACAGTAACAGGGAAACTACAAAGCGAAAATAAAGACAGGAGGACGATACACATGGTGAGATGAAGGGATTATATAGGGAGGTCTCAATATCCAAACACCAAATCAAAAATCTTTCTAAGACCCTAATTAATTGGTCCTGCCTACCGGTCCAAGGAAATTTGGCTTAAGCTGACTCACCTAAACTACACATAAACGCCATGCTTGCTCCAAAAAAAGTGATAGATAGAAACCATGGAAGCATCAAGAGAACTTAGAAACAGATGTTTCAACTCCTCCAATTGGCTTGACAGACACAGATCTTATCCAATAGCCATTTCCTTTTCCATTAAGACTGAAATCCAGACATGTCCAAAAGTGACTGATAGACACAGACTGAATAAAAGAACAAAAAAGGGAAAGCTCCTCAATTAAAACTGATCTAATCAGTGTGGCACCACCTGGTAGAAACCAATGATTGGCCCAATGCTCCTTTTCCATCCCTGACTCACCCACCCAGAAGAAAGACAAGACAATCTTGTATCCCTGGTGAAAGTGGTGCTGTTAGAAAGAGAGATAGAGATGTAGAGGGCTGGGAATGTCCCCGCTGACCTAGATTAAGTGTTTCATCAAGAAAAGGTCAAAGCCATCAGAGGCTTGGTATTGTAAAAAGAGGATAAAAAAAATAAAGGAGAAATATAAAGGTCTGTGACTCAAAGTTTCATCATCATGGGCACACCACATTCAATTATCTACACTGCAAGAATTCACAATATATCACCAATGTTATCAGGAAGATGGCGATCGGAAAGATGCGGAAGATAGTATGGTGTTGTTACTATGAAAACCGGTGTGGCCCTATACCAATCATTAAGGTATAAAAAAATTCAACATTTTATTTAAAACCATATCCAATCCATACACTGCGTATGCTATACTGGTATTACATGTAATAGAAGTCAAGGCAAGTCCAGTGGTGAAATTATCCATATATTGTTTAGAACCTTTTTATTAATTTTTTTATCAATGACTTCTTTTGGTGTGTTATTAGATAGATAGATAGATAGATAGATAGATAGATAGATAGATAGATAGATAGATAGATAGATAGATAGATAGTTGTGATAGCCTAGTGGGTTAATGTCAGGGTCCCCATGAGGATGAGTTTGAGAGTTTGATTCCTGGTCAAGCTGGTTGCTGTGTTGGTAAATAAAACTTCTGGACCTTGTCCACTCTGAAAATATTTCAATTCTGTGTTGGATTAATTTCTTGATTTCCTGGTCTTTAATGAAAGATAACTCCACCAAAAAAAAACAAAAAAAAAACAACTTCTGTGGTAGCTCAGTGGGTTAAGGCTTGTGCCTGAGCATGGTCCTTAATATAGTCCACGCTGGTGATAAGGTTTCAAAGCCAGTTCTACATGCCTTCTTTCTTACTGCGCTGGCATGAAACAAAGTATGAACCCTCCAAAAAGAACACATGCTTTTCAGCAGTGGTCGCTCAGTGGTTTAAGGCTTGTGCCTCATCTAAACATGCATCCCAGTCTGATCTCTTCCATGGTTCATCGGATTAAGGCTGGTGTGCCGCTGATGGTGAGGATCAGGGTTTGAATCCTGCTAGTGGCGAAATCAGTTATGTTCCTGCTTCCTAAAACTTTTTTTAGCTTTATAGTCTTGTGTTGATGGTTTAAAGGTAGATAGACCTGCTCTAAACAAACTTTCTGTAGTGTCTTCTCTGATGGTCCAGTGGGTTAAATTAGGTGTTGTGCTTTTGGTGGGGTTCAGGGTTCGAATCCTGCTTTCTGCCCGCCAGTCAGGATTCACTTCCTGCGTTTTTCTTTAGCGATATATTTTGGTTTTTAATAGGTTGAAAAGAAAGATAGACCTGCTCTAAACAAGCTTCTTAGCCTGTACTCATCGATGGTTCAATGGGTTAACGTTGGTGTCTCGCTGGTCGTGGTGATCTTGGTTTGAATCCTGCTATTTACAATGTGGGTTCAAGTTGTGCTACTTACATCTGTATTCGCTTCCTACATCTTTCTTTATGGTTTAAAGGTAGATAGACCTGCTCTAAACAAACTTTCTGTAGTGTCTTCTCTGATGGTCCAGTGGGTTAAATTAGGTGTTGTGTTTTTGGTGGGGTTCAGGGTTCGAATCCTGCTTTCTGCCCGCCAGTCAGGATTCACTTCCTGCGTTTTTCTTTAGCGATATATTTTGGTTTTTAATGGGTTGAAAAGAAAGATAGACCTGCTCTAAACAAGCTTCTTAGCCTGTCCTCATCGATGGTTCAATGGGTTAACGTTGGTGTCTCGCTGGTCGTGGTGATCTTGGTTTGAATCCTGCTATTTACAATGTGGGTTCAAGTTGTGCTACTTACATCTGTATTTGCTTCCTACATCTTTCTTTAGCGTTAAATTCTTGTGTTAATGGTTTGAAAAGAAAGATAGACCTGCTCTAATCAAGCTTCCCATCCTGTTTTTTCCTGATAGCTTAGTGGGTTAAGGCTGGTACTTTGCTAATGTTGGTGGTCAGGGTTCAAACCTTGCTTTCTGTCTGCTAGTCCTGAGGTAGGTTAAATTCCTGATTCCTACATCTTGATATTCTTGTTTTGATGGGTTCAAAAGAAAGATAGACCTGCTCTAAACAAGCTTCCCAGCTTGTCCTCCCTGATTGTTCAGTGGGTTAATGCTGGTACCTCGCTGATGGCATGAAGCCGGGTTCAAATCCTGCATTGTCCATGCTAGTTATGATTTGTGTTTGCTTTTTAAGTTTGTCTTTAGCATTATTTTCTTGTGTTGATGGTTTAAAGGTAGATAGACCTGCTCTAACAATTGACGCAGTTGGTCCTTCCTGATGGTTCAGTGGGTTAAGGCTGGTATTTTGCTGTTGGTGGGGTTCAGGGTTCGAATCCTGCTTTCTGTGTTTCTTTCTGTTCTGAATTTCTTGCTTTGAAGCATAAAACGAAGGATAAACCCCCCAAAAAAAGAAGGTGCGTTGTGGGACTTGATGGCTTTGTGGTAAAAGCCTTGCCTCTGAGCTCAGAGGTTGCTGGTTCAAATCTGGCTTGTCCCCACACTGGGTAAGTTGTGTGGGAATTAGTGTGTGGTGAGCAATGGAGAGGGTTACTGTGAGCAAAGATTGTAAAGACCTGCTTGTTTGCAGGTGCATACACAAAAAGAATAAAAGATTTTGTATTTTTGGGCAGACAAGAGTGTTTTGGGGGGGGGGGGGGGAACAGCAGGCCGCTGGAAAGAAGCAAGAGTGTGGGGGAATAAAACAATTTTCTCTGGAGCCTATGTCGAAACTTTTTTTGATGTTTTTGCTTCATAACCCCCTGTTTTCAGCTTCTCAGATGCCAGGGGGGCAGAGAAGCCTGTATATTGCCCCCCTGGTTCAGGATACGCCCGCTGAAACCATCCACATCTGACCTTCCAGGCAGCTTTTTCTGACACCGTCCTCACTACGGTCACCGAAACCTTCCACACTATTAACTTGGAGCCCTGGCTGGGGTTTGAACCAGCAACCTCTCAACCCAGAGGTAAAGCTCTTCCAATTGAGCCACAGGATCTCCTGCAAGAACCTGATTTTTAGGGCCTTTTTTGGTTCTCTTATAAAACGTTTTAAACAATTTAAAGGATAGCTAAGGGGTAGGAATCGAACCGGGTGAGTCAGATAGCAGAGGCTGCATTACTAACCACTACACTACCACAGGGGTGGCAGACAAGGATTTGCTTATTGGACTCTTGGTTTTTCTATAGTTAAGAGACCACTGTTTTCTCTTAGATCATGATGGTAGAGGGTCAAAACTTCTCCTTCCTGTTCATTCTCTTAGTTACTCGAAGTCTATGAGAAGTGACTCAGATACAAGGACCACATCTCCAACACCTGCACCACTGATATATCATGATTTACCAGCAACCAATTTTAATGACCTTTTATTGTTCTGTTTTTAAAAACTTCTTATAATGTTCAATATGAAACTAGAGGTAAGAATCGAACCAGGAAAGTCTTTCATCATAGATCATTAATGGCATTATTTTTAAAACTCAAAACTTTGTTAGACATGTAAATAATCAGGAAAGACAGAAACAAAGACAAAGAGACACAGACACAGCTTTAGAAAGAGTGAGAAGCAAATAGAGAGACAGCAAGAGAGATACATATACAGTGAGACAAAGACATTTACTAAAATAGAGACAGAGACAATTCGATAGAGAAAATAGAGAGACATTTTACAGATTTGTGTCACCATTATGAGGGAAAAACCCACAAAACGCCACCTAGAGGGTTAATTGTGTAAAACATGGCGGATTTGGTGTTTGATTTGAGACTTGGCGCAGAAATAAAACAAAAGTTTACTGATTAAAAATATTTTTATCTGGAGTTCATTTATTTATTTATTATCTAAGAAAGGACGTCGTGGATAAACGTATTTTATTGTATGTATGTATGTATGTATGTATGTATACATACGTACGGTTGTTCGGCTGAAATCAGCGCACAGTGAAAATAATAAAAATATTTCACCAAATCAATGTAAGAAGATGTAAGAAGTAAAAAGTACAGATATTTGTGTAAAAATTTAATAAATAAAAGTAAAAATTGTCTGAAAAATAAATAGTGGAGTAAAGTACTGATAGCAAAAAAATCTACTTAAGTACAGTAACAAAGTATTTGTACTCCGTTACTTCCCACCTCTGGTGCCATGTAATACTAATAGTATAAGAAAAAAAAGGAAGGTGTGGACATCAGAAGAATAAGCAGGATCTCACATAAGGTACCAAAATGGGGAAAATGGAAACAAAAGAATAGAATAGGATAAGAATAGTAGTCCCTGATAACCAGGCAGAGGCAAGAAAGGTGGGAAAATACACCCTGAAAAAAGGGAGACTAAAAAAGGGACCCCATTCTTTTCTTGGTCAATTATCAAAGGAGCAGATAGTGTGATTGAGTCATTACTTATCTACAGAGTCAGACAATAAGTTCTAGGTACTAATAAAGAGCCTGTGCCATTTGATCAAATTAGACCAAAAGGTCACTCATTCATAGGTAATTAGTAACATTTTATTATCTATGCCAAATTTTACAAGGTGGTCCAGGCACTGTGAATAACACAAGGGTGAATACGATCTAAGTGTCCAGTTCTTGTAAAGAAAGCATGAGCCCATTACTCTGCAGTACAGTTTGTAGTGACATAATATTCTTTTCTCATTTTGGCGATAAAGTATTTTCACATTGCTGAGGTGACAAAAGGCTTTGCGTATAAAGTATAACAGTATATATACATATTTGTGTGTGTTCAAAATATATATATTTCATGATTCGATCATACAGTTATTTTGCAAACTAACTATGCTAACTACTCCATTTAGCTAATTTTAAAACCTTAAAAAAAGGTTTAATCTAAATTCTTCTGAATTCATGACATCCTTTCAATGGCTCAAATTTTTATTCACCGATTGTTGAGTGGCTCTTGAAGCTAAATTTAAGACTTTAGAATTTTGTATAACGACTCCTAAGAAGCTTCTGACTAGCCATTTGCCAGAACTAGGAATGAATTAGGGGATACACTTGTGGCTGTTGTGATACACAGGAATATACAAGCAACACAGTCACAAGCGGGCAGAAAAAGCTGAGAGTAAAAAAAGCACCTCTTTGGTATTTTGGACCTATCAAATGCACAGAATCACAGACCTGGTGAAGGAGCCATCAGGTACATCCACATTTAAGAGCACTACATTACCAATAGTAGACATCCTGGTGCTACATCACTAATCCAACATTAAAAAGCCACATTGAAAGTGGAAAGTGATCAATATTTTAATTCTATAGTCAAATAAAACTTAGAATTATGCCATAATGATTTGTACACAGGTTATAAATCTACCTTGAGACCACAGACAGAACAATTGAAATCTAGAGAAGCATTTGTAAACAGATTGAAAGGATTTCTGAAGTCAGGATGTTCAAGCAAAACACTTCGGAAGACACGCGTCAGCTTGCTGATGAGCCATTTTCCAGTCAGCAGGGGTCATTTCTTGACTGATTGCCACATTTTGTTTGCTGCCTGCTTGGCGCTTTGGTTTCTAACCACCTACTGCAACAACTTAAAAAGGAACCTAGCAGGTGCAAAAGTTGCTTTTAGATGTTACTCATGCCCAGGAAGCATCTTAGTGAAAGTGATCTGCCATTTAACTGCATGAAGGTCTCATGATGCACAGCCAATTGGTAAAAAAATATATTGGACAACAGTAAATCCATTGATCAACTACTGCACGTATACTAAGTGAACGTTTAAAGAAGTAGATGCCGACCCCACAAACATCCCGAACCCTCTAGAGATGTATCAGCGCTAACTGGATTCCACTTCATGTGGAGTTTGGACACTGGACTTCTTGAGTGTTTAAAGGCTCTGGCATGAAGAAACTGGTGTTGGATCTGTGATGATCTCAAATGTTGAGCTATTTTATGAGTTGCTCAGTAGCTCCTGGTTTCGTAACCTCAAATGACTGTAAAAGACTGTAGAAAGATCATTACTCATAATCTTACACTCCAGTGCTCATGTAAGTTCTCACTCTCCAGTGTTCTGTATTGTTTAAAGACTATAATCACAGTCTTGATGTCACCCAAATGAGGATGAGGTTCCCCTTTTGAGTCTGGTTCCTCTCAAGATTTCTTCCTCATATCATCTAAAGGAGTTTCACAGTCAGCATGGCTGCTCATCAGGGATAAATACACATCATTGACCCTAACTGTTAAATTCTGTAAAGCTGCTTTGAGACAATGTTTGGTGTGAAAAGCACTGTAGAAATAAACTTGACTTGAACCTCATGCTAACTTAATGCTCTTCTTATCCTTACATCCCGTTTGCTACAGCAGATCATCCGTCTCCATACCCCCCTGTCCTCTACATCTGCCTCTTTCAAACCAGCCACCTGCATTTCTTCCTTTACCACATCCATTAACCTCCTCCTTGGCCTCCCTCTTTTCCTCCCTTCTGGTGGGTCCATCCTCAGCATTCTTCTACTGCACCATGTTCATCCTATGGACAGGATTAGAAATGAGTTTTTACATGGACTGTGCAGGTAGGACATTATGGTGACAAGATGAGAGGATGAACATGGTGTATATCAGTAGAAGAATGCTGAGGACGGACCCACCAGGAGGGTGGTCCATCCTCTGCTGCAGCTTCTTTTGCAGCTCCTTTTTATGATTATATAATTATAGTAATAAAATTAATAATCACTAATTATAATAATTATAAATAATAATTATTATTAATGATTATTAATTATAATAATTATTCATTATAATTATATTAATTATTATTTTTATTATTATAATTTTATAATTATATTCAACATTTTTGCAATAAGCTTTCACTTCTGCCTTTCAGCTGTAAAAAAAATTTCATTTCTGTGTTTTTTTCTTTTTTTTTTTTAACCACACTTATACTCGTGCTAACAGCTGTCTGCATGTGTGTAGGGTTTTTTGGGGCGTTTCTTCATGAAAATAAGATTTCTCAATTACACTTTATGACTCAATCAACGGACGCATGAAGATCAGAAAACGAACTCATCTGATTTCTGTACAGGTTTCTGTTTTTCGCTTATTACGCTGAGCAGTTTTACGCTGCTCTAAATACACTGGACCTGTGATGCCAGTTAAAGATCTCATCTCTTATACTGATATTCATGAACCCTGTCCTGAATGTGTTTTGCATTCCTGTTATAAATGGGCTTGTACTTGAAAATATAAGCAAGTTCAGAGTGAGATTAGAATTTCACCAGCATTCTGCACATGTCGTCCATCTTGAAGCTTAGATGTGTAGAGTGACAAAGTACATGATCATGACGTTTTACACGAACCAGACCTGTTCCACTATTACACCTAAAATTGTACGTAAAATTATACAAAGGATTATTGAACAAAATATTTTAGCAGCATTTGGCAACTTCATGCCCTTTAGCTTTAGCATTGAAAGCACAATGTGAAGAAAGAAATTCATTCCCAAGAGTTACTGCTAAAATTGAAACCTCACAAGTAAACATCATGTTTTACATTTGTGTCAAATACATTAGAAGGACAAAACTTTGTGAACGCCTGAGCACCAGATTATTATGTCCTTTTTGGACATCACATTCTACATCCAGTCCCCATTTGCTCTTATTATAACCTCCACTTTTCTAAGATGTTCCACTAGAATTTTGAGTGTGCTTGTGAAGGTTTGTGTCATTCAGCCATAAGAGCATTAGTAAAGTCAAGTACTGATGAAGTGATGTGAGGAGGTCTGGGGTGCAGTCAGTGTTCCAATTCATTACTAAGATATTCCGTAGGTTTGAGGTCAAAGCTCTTTGACCATTCAAGAGCTTCCACTCCAACCCATGTAAATCTTCATGGAGCTCCATTTGTGCACATGGCCATGCTGGATACGGTTTTGGTTTCTTAATCCAAGTAAAGGGTAAATGTAATGCCAGCACATCCAAACACACCCTATACAATTGTGTGGTAACAGTTTTGGGGAAGAATCATATATGCCTGGAGAAGTCAGATGTCCAATACTTTTGTTTATATAGTGTAAATTCGCACTTTGGCTCAAAATATTTGAATTCTCAGCACTTACAGTCATCACAGCATGATAAGTAGTAGAAGCAGAAGTTTCAACTTATCAAGCCACACATATTCATCCTTTGCGCACCTCATTTGTTTGCTTTAAAACATTCAGAATGGACGGATAAATGAGATTTTGAGCAGTTTTTTTCCTCCTTCTTTCCTGCTCAATACACATGATCATACACCACAGCATTTGCATTTGCAAGTCATTCCTATTTACAGAAAAAACAACACATGTTTCCTCATTGGAACCCCCCCCCCCTCCCCTTTTTAAAAAGTTTTTCGCAACAATCCAGTCCTGTTCTTCTTCTTTTTTTGTCTTTATTTGTGTTTTAAAACCTACACAACCTGTGCTCACCTGAACACCTACTCATTCATGTCCAATTATCATTATCCAACCAGCTGCACTATACATCACACGATACAAGATACAACGACTGCAGGTTGGACAAAAAAGTGTGTTTTATTTTTGTCCAGTTCAGGTGCCTTGATAGTCTCCTCAATAGTCTATTTTTATCACTCCTCAAGGTTTAACACACAAACCAGTCAACTGTATATTATTACTACTTTATTTAACATGTGCAAGAAATGTGAACAATGTTTCATACCCATAGATTTCACAATTATTATAGTGTTGCATGCAGAGTTTTGTCTTCTTCTTCTTTCGGCTTCTCCCATTAGGGGGCGCCACAGCGGATCATCCGTCTCCACTCCCCCCTTGTCCTCTACATCTGCCTCTGTCACACCAACCACCTGAATCTCTTCCCTCACCACATCCATAAACCTCCTCCTTGGCCTTCCTCTTATCCTCCTTCCTGGTGTCTCCATCCTCAGCATTCTCCTACCAATATTCCCCATGTCCCTCCTCTGCACATGTCCAAACCATCTCAATCTCGCCTCCCTCACCTTGTCACCACAACGTCCATCATGCGCTGTCCTAATAAACTCATTCCTAATCCCGTCCATTTTCGTCATGCCCAACGAAAACCTCAACATCTTTAGCTCTGCTACCTCCAGCTCCACCTCCTGTCTTTTACTCAATGCCACTGTCTCTAATCCATACAACATCTCAGGTCTCACCACAGTCCTATAAACTTTCCCTTTCACTATTACAGATACTCTTCCATCACAAATCACTCCTGTTTGTCCCTCTAATAAACTCATTCCTAATCCCGTCCATCGTCGTCATGCCCAACGAAAACCTCAACATCTTTAGCTCTGCTACCTCCAGCTCCACCTCCTGTCTTTTACTCAATGCCACTGTCTCTAATCCATACAACATCTCAGGTCTCACCACAGTCCTATAAACTTTCCCTTTCACTCTTGCAGACACTCTTATCACAAATCACTCCTGCTATCACTCTTCTCCACCCACTCCACCCTGCCTGCACTCTTTTCTTCACTTCTTTAACACACTCTCCATTACTTTGCACTGTTGACCCCAGGTACCTGAACTCCTCCACCTTCTCCACCTCTTCTCCCTGCAACCACACCACTCCACTGCCCTCCCTCTCATTCACACACATGTACTCTGTCTTACTCCTACTGAATTTCATTCCCCTTCTCTCCAGGGCGTTCCTCCGCCTCAAGAAGATAAAATGGCATGCAAAAGAACGAGACAAAGTTCAGAACCCAGGCTTGTGATGCCACAAAATGAGACTTATGTTTAGCAGGTAAAGCCATGTCTAATGTTCTGAGAAGAACCGGACAACACTGTATTAGTTACTTTATTCAACAAACTATGTAACACCCACTTTTTTTTATTTTCCCTTTTTTTCAGAAACCAAACATCATGTCTAAAAATCTATTCTTTTTCAACATAATTTGACACAATGAAAGGTGAAGTTCAACATACTGATGGTCAAGATTTATAATTTTTATGAATTTGGCACAAAATTAAATACCAATAATTTAACAAACAAACAATATAGGATATGGAAGTAAAACACGTTGCTTAGTGTTTTTTAAATTTTTATTTTATGGAGAATTTGTAAGCTTTTATCTAATCGGAAAATACCCCCTACACACACTTTTGTTTCGTTTCCCAACGTGCCTTGTCAGATGACTAGTCACATGATTTCGCAAACACACACACACACACACACACACACACACACACATGGGGGGGATGTGGTGTTTATAAAAGTCGCACAAACAGGTCATACGCCGCATACGGAACATCTCCTCCAGGTAAGACGCTTCAAAGGTTGCGCACTTGTTACGTCATAATATCACCTGGATTGTGTTGATTTGTTACGTGTTTTGAGGTTCCGATTCACAAAAATCTTTAAGGATTAGTCGGTTTTTAGCTCTGTGCACGTCATAGGAAGTTTATATGACGCTTTTTAGCGTTTAATATCTTTCTCGGGTTTGGGATTTAAACGGAAATAACGTCGTGTTGTTCTTTTTCCCTTGACCTTTTTTTTTATTTTTTTATTTCGTTTCTGGGTTGTCACGTGGTTCGTAGATTTGGGTGCGGCAGTACAATGCTGACTCATAAAATAACTCCATACTTGTATAAAAGGGTAACATCTAGTACATATCTAAAGTGTGCTAAATTATCTCGTGTGTGTGTGTGTGTGTGTGTGTGTGTGTGTGTGTGTGTGTGTGTCCCACCCAAGACGTCTGTTTTTATAAAATTGTGTTGATAAAGCAAGACTACTGATGTCATGGGGGTAGTCTTGGGGTTGCCAGGTTCAGGATAACTCCCCACAAAATTAAGTTTGATAATCTAATGCTTTACGTTAATTGTGATGGAAATGCACTTTTTGTTGTGCAAAAGGGGTCACGTGATACGTATTCAAGATCAGTGTTGCATTTACACAGTAATTAAGACCTGATTGAATGCAGCTGTTGAGTGTCATTGAGATCATTGATCAAGGTCGCCAGGTTTAATCAGCCTGATTAATCACTGACTGATTTGAGGACACAATGATTAAAGCGAAACCAATAATAAACCTGGACTGAAGGATCATTGCTTCTCTGGGAAGATGCTTGTGATCTGTTCTATGATCTTAGAAATCGCCCCGAATTCTTCCACCTGCATGTTTCTCAGCCCTGATCGATTGAGGATGTGAAAGAGGTGTCCATTGTGTAATGTGTCACATGAAGGTTTAAAGAAATGATGACTCAACACTTACCGTCTTCGTCTGGCCTGCAGCCCAAATGTATTTGCCAGAACGTGTCTTCTGCCTGGTCTTGGTGATCGGCAGGAACGATTATAATAACAAAAGGATAAGCTTCCAGCTTTCATATTCTGAGGAAGCATTTAATTTAAACTGTAGTTGACGAATCATTTCTTAGTCATTTCGTCCTGTTATACACTCATTATGAGTCCTATTCCTAAATGTTCTATCTATCTACTGACTATTCTTTGGGTTCTAAGGCATCGCAGTAAGGCCCAGAGCACATGTCTGCATGACTGCAACCTCAGTGAAACCCTTGATTGTGTAGCCTCAAGTCCCAATCATGTCTGAAGTGCATTTACTGGTTAGGTACATTGCATAAACTGTTATCTTCACGCGTTAAATCTGGGGATGTGCATCTCCGTAACCGAGGCCGAGGTGATTCGCATCTCGATGCATGGCCTACGATACGATACACTAAAGATGCGTATGAAGCAACTACCGATGTGAAATGATTCCAACACAATGCGACAGATAGTTCGCTTTTATTTCTTTTGTTGACACAGCAAATTATACCTTTTTATTACATGCCTGTGTAGTGCAGAAAAAAAGATTAAATAAAACCAGATGTTTTATTTATAAAAAAAAAACCTGATAAAAACGATGCACTACGATACAAATGCTAACTTGTATCCGATGTACCCTTTTTTTTTTTTTTTTTTAAATGGCATCTCATACCTGGTTAAATCTAAACTTCGGATGGATTTTTGTTTTAGAATGAAGTGCCTAATTTTCCTGTGCCTTGCCTCGGCCCTGGCCATGTCCTGGGCGCGTCCACATCTGCGGGCGCTCTCCCACGAGATGGTCAACTACATCAACAAAGTCAACAGTACATGGAAAGTAAGTGAATGTATTGTCTTATTAAAAAAATATAGGTAGTACAGCTATGTATCATATTAGAATGTGATGTTTTGAGAAGGTTTATGAAAACATTTTTCTTCTTTGTAGGCTGGACATAATTTCGGCAACGTTGATTACAGTTATGTGAAGCAGTTGTGTGGAACAATGCTGAAGGGACCGAAACTTCCAGTCATGTGAGTTTGTTTTTATTTATTAGTTTGTATGCATTTTAGGAGTTTCTTCCCTTTTTTTATTTGGTCACATTGACGTCTCCAAACGTCTTTGCATCGCCGGCATAACTCTGCAAAAAAACCTGCTGGCTGTATAGAATAATCTGTGGATCAGCTCGAAGCAGCTGATCTTCATGAGGGTAAAAGAGAATGTCATGCAAGTGAAAGAGGAAACACGTTTTTTTTTTTTTTCGTTATGCGACCCTTGTGATGAATTGTTCACTTCATTAAAGGAGGAAATGCACTGTGGTTAAAAAATGTTTTGGTCACATAGGACTATACCATTGAAATGATGCCGATGTCTTGCTTCCTCTTTTCGAAGAATGCAAAGAACTTTCAAAAAGAAAAATTGTTTGGGGGGTTAAATTTGCTTATGTTCATGAAAGCTAGAAAGCTTTGTGTACATCGGAACCATTTGCACACTTAAAAAAACAAAACGCATTTTCTTTTAATATAAATCCCCCCCCCCCTTTATCTACACTATACTTTGGACTGTAGCCTTGTCATTTCCTCTTCCACTATCTATATCCAATGCTGGAGTCAACTGAAACAAAATAACACCGATTTGTTTGCAGTAGGAGTCAATTACAGATCATTATGAATGCTGAAAAAGATCATTAGTAAATGATGCATGCTATTAAAGGTTAAGTGGCTCCTTTTTGGTGTCTATGTAGGGTTCAGTATGCTGGAGACATCAAACTTCCAAAGAATTTCGATCCCCGAGAGCAGTGGCCCAACTGTCCGACTTTGAAAGAAATCCGAGACCAGGGCTCATGTGGGTCATGCTGGGTAGGTGGTTTTATTTATTTATTTATTTATTTATTTGTTAAAGGCGAACTCAGTGTTTTGCTTTATATATTCTGGCTTTTCTATTAAATATACAAGAGATTTGGATTGGTTCATGACTGACTGTGGCGTATTCATTGTCTAACTCGCAGGCTTTCGGGGCAGCTGAAGCCATTTCGGACAGAATCTGCATCCACAGTAACGGAAAAATGAGCGTCGAGATCTCCGCTGAGGACCTGCTGACCTGCTGCTCTGAATGTGGGATGGGGTGAGTGAGCGAGCAAACCTGTAGAGTATATCTACAAAATTTCACTAGGGGTCAAAGTCGAATGCTGGATTTATTGCTGTGTCCAATGGTTCCCATTATGTACGTCCTGTAGCTTGGGAAGACATGGGAGTTTCCTTCATGAGGTGTGTGTGTGCGGGTGGAGGGGGTGGAATATAGCTCGGACAATGAAATTTGATGTATTCTTGAATTATTTTACTGGAATCTGCGTAGCACTATGGAGGTAGAAATCGTAGTCAAAGTGCAAGTGAGCGATGTCGAACTTGCATCTTTTGGGAACACTTTGGCAACCGAACAGAAATCGTATCAGGAGTTTCCAATCAATACAAGTTTATTTTGGGGGAGGGGTTTGACCCTTGTGGCTAAACAAGAACTTTGACTACAATCAACATTGTCCCCTAATTGTATGAAGCAAAGCAGATAACTACATTTTTTGCAAGCTTTATTGAGGAACATCTGCAATTATAGGACACAAAGGCTTTCGTTTCCCCATGTATTTCTTGAGGCCAAGGTCTGGGATCCTGACTCGGTGTTTCATCACAGACTGGGCCATTTCAGTGTTGACTCAAGTCTGTATTATGAAGTTGATGAGATGCAATTCATGGGAATTATGGAAATGGTAAATGTGACTGATTCTTTTAACATAGTATTCAAGAACAATCAATTTATTTGTATATCGTCACCTAATGAGGCAAGCAATCATCCTTTTATTCATCTTTATCGTAGACACTATACAAATAAAAATAATATAAATATTAGTTCATTCAATTTTTCTCTCAGATTGCCGGTGGACCTGGTTTTCACTGGGTTGAGGGGGAATTCCATCTTGGATTGAAAGAGTTCCTATTTAGAGAACTGCATGTACATGTGATCTAAAAATAGTTTGCCACCTACTGCAATGTCTAATGGAGGGATGAAATTAGAGCATACAGATTTCTACAAGGCCACAGAAGCGAGCAGTGTTCAGTTCTCCGTACAAATCGCATATTATTATTAAAAAGAATGCATTTTTAATGCATTTGGGCTGAAATCATTTTGTCCAGTTATCAGTATAACTGGGGTCAAAGCTGGAGCTATGCGTGTGGAAACACTACTCCAGAATTAGCCTCATTTGTTGACTGGAATAGCATGTCCGTTTGGAACCGAAAGTTCTGTTACAGAATTACATAATACAATTTTACTGCATCCGTCTCGGATATCTTCTGTGCATTCTTTCAGATCATGGCAGTATTTCTTTCATTATCCATGCTTCTTATTACAAAATGTAAAACTTGGAAAGTTCTTTTTTTTCCCTCTATCTGTTTTGGACTCTCTTTTGGACTCCATAATGGGATGTGTTTTAAAGATTAAAGTATCAGGTACGGTTTAAAATGTTCTCCAGCCAAAGATCACCCTCAACCTGCTTTCTCTTCCGATAGCAATAGACAATAGCTTATCTTTTTAATTTTGCACGTGAATCCGTGGTGTTTGAGGAACTTTACGGAAACTCGAGATGAAAGAACGCACGTGTACACGCAGCGGTTTTCAAAGCTGAACTGACCACAGAAAGCTGGGGTGATATCAGTTTGAAGGTGATATCATGTGTGTATAGAACAGTAACAGTATTGAGAACATTGCTGAAAAAAAAACCCTCATCTGGTCTAAAATAAGTGAATTAAAGTGTTTGCTGTATAACCAGAATCAAATCTAGTTTTTCTATAGCGCTTTTCACAGCGAAAATTGTTTCAAAGCAGCTTTAAGAATGTAAGAATTATAGAACCGGACTCAAACAGGAACCCCAGCCTCACTATGGGTGATGCAAAGAGTGTGATTTCATAAAACATTAAAACACCAGAAAGGGAGAAATATCATGGGCACTTTTATACAGTCAGTTTGGAGTTGAACTCAAATTAGTTCAACATCTGAGATCATTTAGATTAAACACCAACTCCTCCATGCCAGAGCCAATAAATGGTCAATGGTGGAGAAATGACATATGAACCAGGAGCTACTGAGCAACTCGTAAAATAGCTCAACATTTGCGATCATTATAAATCCAACACCAGCTTCTTCATGCCAGAACCTTTAAACACTCAGGTCCTGTGTCCAAAGAGATGATCCACTTCAGATATGATGATATACAGGAACCTGGTTCCTGTATACCCATCGATTTATTATACAATATCGCAGAGCTGTAAAGGTGCTCCAGACCCTCTTCCTTAACATCGCGGGCTTTTGCTCTATTCCTGTTTCAGATGTAATGGAGGTTACCCGTCTGCTGCCTGGGAATTCTGGACCAGTGAAGGTCTCGTGACCGGTGGACTCTACGACTCTCATATCGGTACGTGTTCGGGATGATGAGATTCAAAGTTAACTATGTAATGCACTGATTCAAAGTGTGAATGGGTTAAAGTTTATATATATTTATATATAATTATTAGTAAATGCGCCTATACTTTGTATTATTTAGGATGAGACCAATCATTTGTGACTGGTATTTGTTTGCTATGAATATGACTCATCACAACACTACGCAGACAGAGGCGTGTCCTAAGAGTCCCATAGAATAGAGATTGACATGGCAGAGGTAGAGCTGCACTTCTTGGAAACAGAACAAGAAAAGAACGTGATTTGCATGACCAAAGCAATAAAAATCTGTACCATATCGGATTGCAGAGCGGCATATTGTTTCCGTTGAATCGCATTGTGTTGAATTGAATCGAATCTCGCTGCATCGTAACGGGGCGATTCGTATCTCATCTGTAGCTGCTCCATATGTATCTTGATTGTATAATGTCGTTGGCTACGCATCGAGATATGAATCGCATCAACACTTTTCCATGCTTCAGGTTTTAGCGGCGTTTTGTTTTTTTCCAGGTTGCCGACCCTACACCATCGAGCCCTGTGAGCACCACACAAACGGCTCTCGGCCTCCTTGTACAGGCGAGGGCGGAGACACTCCGAGCTGCGACCAAAAATGTGAACCCGGCTACGGTATCTCCTACGATCAGGACAAGCACTACGGTAGGAGCTGTTGTCTTTGAGAATTCCACATTACTTGCAATGCAAATATCAAAGCAAAAAAAACTTTTTTTTTTTGGATGGTTCTAGGAAAAGAAGCCTATCAAGTTTCTTCTGATGAGAAGCAGATCATGGCAGAACTCTACAAGAACGGCCCTGTGGAAGGAGCCTTCAGCGTGTTCGAGGACTTCCTCTCGTACAAGTCTGGTAAGGCGTGCAATCTTATCGATCCCAAAAGTTTTGATTTCACTCGTTTGTAAAGTAGGAACTTCCTCTTTATGGTGTTCTTTCGGTCCTGTTCCAAATTCTAGGTGTCTATAAGCACATTACTGGTGCTGAAGTAGGAGGACATGCCATTAAGATCCTTGGCTGGGGAGAGGAAAATGGAACCCCTTACTGGCTGGCTGCTAACTCGTGGAACACCGATTGGGGTGATAACGGTAAAAAACATGGATAAACAATGATTTGTGAAGCTTGGTTGAGATTTCATGTTCAAAGTTTAAAGCAGGCTCTAAGTAAGATGACTTTTGTCCCAACCCCTGATATGAAAGATGACCCATATCTTGCCCTCTGGTATTAAAGATGGCCTGCATCTTGGCTCTGGTATACCAATGACCGTTATAGTTGCTTGTGTGTCTAAAGGCATTCTGACCCTGATATTCCTTCTCTCGTATCTGAATGTGCACCTGTAAATCTTGATTCCTTTGGCATTTATTTGTAAAATGCAGAAACATACACAGTGCACACTTTTTAACAAATATATTAGAGTATATTATCGCATACTGATCACCATTCTTTGACACCTGGGTGGGCTGAAATGTCATGACTTTCTAGTTATGATAGGGTCATCCGAAAGCATCTCCATCGACGGTTAAAAAATCTTTTTTTTTAAGATATAAAAATCGTAAGATGAACTCTGGGATCGTAACTTGGAGACCATCTGTACTTTGGGGTTATTATAGTTCATCTACTTCTATATTGACCGAAACATAACCCGTAAATAATTGATCCATTAAATTGCTTTTATCACTGTTTCAGGGTATTTCAAGATCCTGAGAGGTGAGGACCACTGTGGCATTGAGTCCGGCATTGTGGCCGGGATCCCAAAGTAGCTCCTACGCAACTGGACAAGAAGTTAAAAATATGGAGTTATACATTTTTTTTATTGATGCATTTTAGCAGTTAAATATTTTTTTTTTTTACAAATACATTTTAGATATATAGTTTACAGATTTAAGCCCCCCCCGTTTTAGATTAAGAAATGGGCATTGTTTTGATTTTACAAAAATGTTTTTAATCAGTGATTTTGTGGCTCTGTTTAATAAAAAATGTTTTTTTCTTGAACAAATTGACCTGCTAGGTTTATAAATCCAGTTTTTGTGTGAAAGAATCGGTGTAACATGAATTCCTGTAAAAATCCAAACGGTCTGTTCAGGGTTCAGCCGAGTAAAGCGACTGACGAGAACGAAAGAGATCGTATTATTCTGAAGGTCACGTCTGGGCCACGTACCCATGAATATACAGGCTTGTTCTTCATGGACGATGGCTACAATTTCTTGATTGACTTTCTGCAATTTCACAGTAGTCAGGAGATTGGTGAATTGTCTATGCTTTATTTTTAAAGAAGAAATTGTTCTTTTAGCTACTTTGGCCTTGTCTATGAGAACTTGCTGAAGTGTCTGTTCCAAACCAATCAGAAGGCTTGACACTAGAAGGACTTTTCCCCTACAATTCATACTCCATTATCCAGAAGGGTGTTTAAGAAGTCAGACCCTGGTAACGGATATGAATGCGTGGTTCAGTCCGGATCTTCAGCCCAAAGGTTGTTCAGTGGGGTTCAGGTCAGGGCTCTGTATTCTAGACTATTGCTGAAGTTATGGAATTGGTCAGGTATTCACACAAATCTGGTTATATAGTGTCATGAAGCGTCGCTTCTTTCATGTTCTGTTGGATGATATTAGATGGATCGATATCTAAGTTGTATATTACGTCAGGAAATCCATGACTGCAACAATTCTGTGGGGAAAAATGACCTAAATGCATTGGTAATACAATCTGGTACAATCCAAAAATAGAATGATTTCCCATAATTTAAGAATTTCAAATATAACTATTTTGAATTAAACATCTGAACTGTAATCTTTTTGACAACTTACGATGGCTTCAAAACTCGGAAATGTCAAAATAAATTCATTGTGTATTTCAACTACAAAAAAAAGCTGCTTTCTTTTCTTCCATTTAATAAACCATTGATCGCTGCATGCAACTATACAAGAATATACGATAGATGATGCTGTTTGCATGTATTTCGCTCATATGGATATGGAACAATAAAGTAAACTTTGGTAATCGGTGAAATGTTCAATTTGTTCTGTAGTTAATGATCCATTGCCATAATACATGGCTGGTGTCTATACATGGGCAAATTGCATTACTCCTTAGGCAAGAACAGGTCAAATTTTTACATGGGAAACTGCGTACTTACGATTAAAAACGTGCTCGCAAACCAATTTACTGGTCTGACAATACGGGTTTTCCCACAAGAAATAATGTAAATTCAGGGATATCTATGTGGGTACAAGCATCAGCAAGTTATAGTAAAAATATTGAAAGTACTCGATCAAAACAATGTATCTCTCTCCATTAATAGTGATGACGGAGAACATGATCCCTGCCACAGATATTGTAGAGTTGAATTCTCCTGCTGAGTATTTAGCCAGTAGGTTGTAAAAGGGATGTGAGGAGTTCTCCATGAAAACATTTCCAATAGATGAACACCTCAAAATACTGTCTGGAGAATAAATTTCACTTTGTGTGTAATCTGTTTGGGAAGTTTTTATTTTTTTACTTTTAGCTTTTTATGAGGACTTACAAATTCACTGGATTCTTCATATGTATTAAAGCATCACAACTGTTTCCATCACTGCTGATTAGCATGAACCAGTTTAATAATAATAGTAACCCAGAATTAGGTCGTCTTTTTCTATAAATTAAATATATAGATTTAAATATGTACATTTCTCTTTTGCTGCTGGGCCAATTAACTCCAATATTTTTTACTGCCATTTATGGTATGGATCATACGCATTATTTTTCTTTTATTACTTCGCTATCACGATCACAAAACGCCTCCAGAGTCCTGCCCACACACACGTCACACTCAGACAATAAGGAAAAAAATTAACTTCAATAAATTTTTTACTGCGTTTTTTTTTTTATTTACTCCAAATATAAATGACAAATACATGCTTGCATTTTCTTGGTCATATTCAAAAGTCATTTGGGTACATAACACACACAAATCCTTTTCTGGTCTCATCTTTAGAACAGGTGTGTGTTGTGCACCTGGAGATGAAACGTCCAAAGTCACGCCCAAAATCATGCCTACGGACATCGACGCTACCGAAGATAAAATGCTGCTACATTATTTTTTTTCCCCCAAAGAGAATATTTGGTGTATATTTGGTAATATTCGGAATATACCTTTCCCGACTTTTCAGACTGATCAGGTGCAAGATCACTAGGTGTTCGTCTTCCGTAATCATCTTTTGCATTAAAAGTGTAGATTTGTATGCATTCTGACATAAAAGTGTGCCCCTTGGTGTTAGAGGGTCTAGCATTAGGATGATGTCTTTGGAGAAATGTCCTTGTGTCCTGTTATACAGTGAGATTCAAAAATGTGAGACCAGCTTTAAACCTGGAAATAACAACGTTGTAGGATTTGGAGAAATGTGAACAAAAAGGGAAGAGTGTAACGTTAATACTTAGTATTTATTCGACAGTTAATAGATCTAATTGCACGTCCTAGTTTAAAACATCTGTCCGTAAAGGACGTTGGTAAAGTCGGGTACTGATGAAGGGTGAGGATGCAGCCAGCATTCAACACTTCTAACCATTATCTTCAAATGGCTGGATATTGGGCGTTCCAATACTTTTGGATACTTTGTATAGTTAGTGTCACCTTGTGTTTCGGACATTTACAGTTTGTTCTTTACACTTCAATCCGATAAAATTGGTGTAGGTCTACACCAAACTCGCAAACTCGAGTCCAAACCGACTCCTGGATGCTGCGATTACAAATCGTGGACCCTAGGGGTGCAGCTAACAAATATTTGTCTCCTTCATCTCCGTTTGCTGATCCGAAAAATTCTCCGTGACTCAAAAAAAAAAAAACACAATGCAAGTTTTGTGCTCTGTTGCACCACGAGTGGTTACATATTGTTGTTTTTTGAATGTGCCGTCCCTCCTACGGAGCCTGGAGGAAATACGACCCCCGGTGGTCACTTCGTTGGACGCGTATAAGCAGGCGAGGCTCTCGATCCTACTTATGTTGATTTTTTTTGTCTTACTGAAGAAAAAACTAAATCTGGTCCCAGACATTTCAACGCCACCGTATACCTACTCTATATTACATGACCATTTTTATCTGTCATTGTGTTTAATGAAAACGTTTTTTTGACTAATCTAGTTCATATAACAGCATTAACAATACTCCACAACAAAGTCTAGGGTAGAGGCTTTGGCAAGAATTAAAGGCAATTTTTCACACCACACTCCTAACATCATCTTAAAACAAGCATGCATGTCTTTAATCATGCTAAATATTCATCCATATATCGTATGAATGGAATCAAATCCGGTGTGTCCGAACAAACAGTCGTGCCCCCCCCTCGGTATAGTCAACGCAACTGTACAGCAAAGAGGTTAAAAGGAGCGTCTTTAACGAAGACGCTGTTCAGGACAATTTACATGTCATTCTTAATTGATTAGCCCTTGCTCAAACAAACAGTGCATATTTATTCATAGTGCAGACAACGAACACAACCAGCACCTCGATATCAAGGACCCAAAATCAGCAATCATCTGTCAAAGGAAAAAAAAAAAAAAAAAAAAAAAAAGAAAGAAAAGGTTCGCAAGCAGAGGTATTAGTTGCATGCCATACAGTCATTTTCGAATTTGTGTCGTTTACTCGCACTCGTCCATTTCCTTTTTTATCTCGGCAACGTAATGATGCTCTTTTCCAAACGCGATGTTCATGATGTCGATAGCCTGAAATAGAAATCGAGCACGCAAGTTTCATTGTTTGTTTTATTTACATTAATAACAACACAACTTCGTAGCCGTGGAGTTTACCAATAGAGGTCGACGATTTGTCAAACTAGAGGCGGAAATCCATACTGATAGTTTTTCCGGGTTGCGTTATACAGTACAGGGCTCTAGAGGTTTGAATGCGTGCCTTTTTATTTTCCTCAATATTTGCTAAGATAATTAATACATTCATATTTTATTTAGCACCTTTTCATCACTCAGTACTGCTTTTATTTTTGTAATATATTTCAATACTATTTAAAATAGATTTTTTTTTAATCCAGTGCCCATATAAAAAAAAAAGCTTAATTGGTTATTGGCAAGTACAATCTATACAAATCAATAGGTATGCTGCTTCGTGAATATCACAACACAACTGAGACCGAGGCGTGTCCTAAGAGTCACATATAATAGGGATTAACATGGCATTGGTAGAGCTGCATCTTCCTAGAAACAGAACAGGAAACAACTGTCTGGTTTAGGGCTGAAACTATTTCTCAAGTAACTCGAATACAAAAAACGATCCTCAAACGAAGTACTGCGTTTCCCCACGGACCATTATTACTGACGCACCACCCGCTAAACTCTGGAGCGATCTGGACAGGTAAACACCAAAGATGCTGCTGAATGAAAAATGGCGGAATGGGGAGAAGATTCATATGGAAAGCCCATTTCCAACACATAAAAAACAAAGTTTGCCTAAGTTAGCTGTGTGCGTTGAGAGACCGAATGTTTCAAAAAATTCGAAAAACACACAATACCTTTTGTAAAGCCTTCACCCCTTGCGTTTTTTTCTCCAGTCCCATGTAAAGTCTTCCCAGCTTCAGGTACATAGAAGCCACGTTGAGGGAGTACTGAGGATAATGCACACTGTGAGTGGAAGAAAACGTGGCGGTGTTAAAAATTAATAAATAAATAAATCGTCATGGTTATTTTAGATCAGCAATCTTTACAAATAATCCATTAGACCTGTAGGGATGCACAATTTTCTCGCCGTACTTCATGGCTCCGTCCCAGTCCTGCATGTAGAGACACACGCCCATAGCCTGGTACATCATGTGCAGCATGTACACGTTGGTCTCCACAAACAGGGATCCCATTTTCTCCAGACTTAACTCGCAGATCTCAAGCAGCTCGCTGGGAGGCGCTGTGAAGTCAAGGACCTTTAAAAGTCGACCGCGTGTGCTTTAGTGTCTTGATGAGCGTCAGGTGACTTGTGAGAGCCGATTTTGCCCAAATTGATTCAGTTTGTTCCCTATCAAAGCAATTAAATACGGGATTCTATATAGCAGAGTAGCCAGTAGAGCTATATTTGTTCTTTTAAAATATACATTATAGTTAGAACACAAGAGATCAAGTTATAAATGTTATTCACAGTAAAAAAAAAAAAAAGATTACTACGAAGAGAAAATGGATAGGAAGGATATTCTTATAATGCTTGGCTCTTCTGAATTCCTCGATGACGTTCCTGGCATACACCACCATTTTCTGAACTTCTTCAGGCTCTGGAGGAGCACTCAGTTTCTGGCGAATCTCCATTTTGGCTTTGTCCTGTAAAGTTGCATACAGTAAAGGAGTATATTCAGGGTTTCTGTGGGTTTCAAAAAGTCAAACTTTAAACTTTTTAAAACCTGTTATATCCATTAAACTTCAGGATTTTGAAAGATTTTTTCAAACCAAGTATCGCTAAACCTGCACTTCCCCATAGCTGACAAATTTAATCCGCTTTATTATCCGAATTATATTTGAACTAGCGCAAGAAAGAACTACAACACCGCATTTCAAAAATGCTGCGGGGGCATTTCAATGGGCATTAGAGGTAGTGTTCCGAAGACATCGCAAAAATTAAGACCTGTTTAAAATTATTTAAGACTGAACAGTGAATTTAAAACTTGTAAATTTTTTAAAATATCTTATTTATTTTTATTTTTTTATCGCGGTAGTTAACGTGTCAAAACCGACCACGATAAACGGACGCACCCCAAAGAATAAAGCGAGGTGAATAATTGTGAGAATTCGTAGAAATGTCACATTTATAGTGAGTACTGTAATACAAAATTTGATGTGTTAAAAGCAGGAAAAATGGGCAAATTCTGGGCCAGAATGTCAACATTTACTTTTACACAATTTGGCAGACGCCCTTAAACTTGTGGCCTTCTGATATAAAGTCCAAATCCTTAACCACTGAGCTATAAACCTCCCTTAGTCTACCTGACTGACAAAACCTCTCTAAAACGTCTCATTGTGGTGGTGGTGGATGGTACAAACTGAGTGGTCCATGAAAGTTTTAGTGAAATGAGCCCACTCTACAGTCTTTAGACACATGTTCAGGTTGAGTGGTTTTCTGAGCGAGCATAATGTTTTGGTAGGGTGATAGCAGATGCACTGTCACACTCTAGTTGTGTGAATTCTAAAAAAACACTGACTAATTACATTCCCACTAGTCAGCGGGGGTCTGTGAGAAACATTTGGCGCCGACTAAGAGACTCTGCTGGGGTGTAAACGGCTGCGCAGCAGTAAAGGAGGAGATTTTACACACACTCCAGATCGTGTTAGTGCTGCTAGCTAGAATGGACGTGGGGGGGGGGCGGGGGGCGGGAGATGGAGCAGGTGTACTGGAAAGACCCGGGACTCTACTCTGCTTTAAGGCAGCAATACTGCCCCCATATGAAATACATTATTGGTCACCTTGCAAGCTTCATACTTGTAGGCACCAAACCTGATGTGTTTCTACTTAAACTAAAGTGTAGCTTTTTTTTTTTTTACTTTATATATTAAAACTTAATACGTATATTTCTTTATACTCTTATTTTTATATTTTTACTCTCATCTTTTACTGTGAGCAACTGCAACCAAACAATTTCCCTATGAGAACAATGAAGTATTCTGATACTTTAAAAGACTGGTCCGAGTTATTCTCGTCATAATCTTCCATCGACGATGGATGTACACAAACATCTTACAAATAGCTAAAAAGTTAAAACTAGCTTGCAAACTACCCAGACGGGTTACCCACCGAACAATGTCATGTATAGGGGGCACGAAAACGTCACCTTCGATTTAGTGGTACATTCCGTGCAATCGCAGGTAAAGAAGTATGAGTCCTTCAGCCTCTCCATTCGGTCCTCAGTGGGATAAAGGAGGTCAATGTAACTGTTGAAAATCTGTCAGGAAAGAGTGGGTTACTGTATTGTATTATGACATCCAGCACTAACGGGTTGCTGAAATATAACGGTACATTTTCCGATGCGTCTCATTGCGTCCAGCCTCGAACTCTTAGTCAGATTCTCACCTCTTCTCCAGGGCTGATTTTCTGAACAGCACGGACCTCTGCTCCTGTGCCCTTATAAGTCACGATCACGTTCGGACTACAGCTGTGGTTCATCAAAGCAACACTGGGATACACAAAAAAAAAGTTGGTACAAAGTCAAGAAAAAAAAAGTTAAATACTAATATCAGAAGGCTGCGAGGGACACGGCGTAACGTCTCGCTCACTCTGGAAAGACCGCCGAGCCCAAGTGAGACAACTCCTCGTCCTCGATGGTAAAACCGTTACAGTTCACCTGGAACACAGAACGGCTTTGCGGTCAGTAACAGGCTCGGGTGAGAACGCGGCTTTCTGCTATCGATTGAGGGTGAGGTGTGTTTGAATGCGTTTTCTGAGAACTCGACATGTAAAGTGACGTACCTGCGCAAACAGTTCTGTGAGGACGTCGTTACTTGGAATATCCAGATACTTTGAATAAAAGTGATGGAGTGCAGCGGTATCGGTTTGGTTCATCTCGTTTTTCTCGTTGTCGATCTTGTCCATATCTTGAATTTAAAGAAAAAGGGGTTGTGTTAATAGGTGTATAAAAACAATATTAAAAAAAAAATTTTAAACAAATTTAAACTATTAAATTACATTTTTCTATTTATTCCATTTTAGTTAATCAATTAAATGTTAATTGCTGATTAAATTAATTTCTCTGTTTAAACCATAAGTGTTTTGCATTAATTTGATTAACTGTTTTCTTTTTATAAACTTTTTGAAATAAAATATTTGCATAAATTATTTAATTTATTTATATATTCAATTTGAGTAAAAAAAAAATGTATGTAAACTATTGATGTTCACAAAGGTTAATAATGATAAACTGTGCTAATAATAAAAAAAATAGATATAAAAAAAAGCTGCAATTCTCTTTTCTTGAATTTTTTGCATTTTCTCCCCTGACGTACTGAAATTAAACCGGATCATGACTTAATAGTTCGCACCAAACTGTACATTTTTGTTTTGCGTTACACCTCAGCATCTGAACAATCTTCCATGTTCTGTCTTTCCCTTTTCGGATGTGCCATTATAGTTAGACCTGTTTAAAAACCTGTACTCCATCACATCACGGCACAATGAAGACATGCATGGTTACTTTACTAAATCCTGATACTTGAACCATTGACATTTCTAAAAAAAAAAAAAAAAAAAAAAACAGTGGAGCAACATCTCTTTGACCGCCACTTAAATACGCACCGACTCTACAGACGCCGCTCTCTGCTCGTTATGCTCCCAGACCGTGACAATCATCAGATCCTAATGTGTATAAATGTTGATTCTAATAGACTAATATTTGCCCAGTGCTTCATAATACTTTTGAGAATTCAAACTGAACTTCAGCCAGAACGAGAGCTTTTATTCCAAACTTGGACTTACGTGATTCAAACTCTTTCAAAGATAACAGTCTTTCGGACTGAGTCGGCTCCGTCTGGACTTTCTAACAAAGAGAAAAGGGGGAAATTTCAAACAACACCGTCGGATGCAATACGGCAATCGTTACACCAACAAATCTGTCTAATGTGTGCACACAAACTTGTGTCTACCTGAAATATTCAGAAGTACATCAGTGTGCTTGGTGTAGACTGGACTGGAAAGAGTGATATATTTGTATATATGTCTTTAGATTAAATGTTCAAACCACGAAACCCCCCCCCACATGCACATACCTGTTTTACGATGATCCTAGCGACCAGTCGCACCGTTTCCGAGGGACACCAGTTTTCCCCGTAGGAACACATAGCGGAACACTCCAGCTTGTGCATGGACCAGTCGCCTTTCTAAAGGTGAAGAGCAAAGAAGCAACGGCTACTTAAATCGGTCTTCCTCCCTATTCAAGCCCAAATCTGACTCATAAAATGGCTGAATAGATGTAGATGACAACGTGAACATATATAAAAAAAAAATTAATAAAAAATAAATCATTTTCAAGGTGACCCACTCCGGTGTTATAAAGATGTTGTTACGTTATTTTGACGTGAATGTACATAAAATTGCTATTCTTTTTAAAAACAATTACGTATATATAGAAACCCTTTTTCCCCTAGTGATTAGGACTAGAATTCATTGTTTTCATTCCTTTTTTTTTTTTTTAGATTAATCTGTACAGATTGATTGCTGAAACTATCTGCAATAATCCATACGATAGTTTTTCAGGGTCGAGTTATAGAGTACCAGAGCGGCCTCTAGTGGCGAATCGCTGAACACCAAATTTGACCCTTCTGAAACAAATGAACTTAACTTTTCAATGACCACAGAATGCGTCTTCCGACACGGCTGTTAGCAGTATATTTAAAATACAAACAGATCT
>MU570271.1:2020034-2047407 GCA_024362625.1 Silurus asotus
CATACATGCATTAATACATCCTTTCGAAAGCTCTTTATCAGCTTGGAGAATGCGCAATACAGTTGCCACTAGATGTCACCAAGTGATCTTAGATGTTCCCTTTAACCCATGAAGGTGCATCATTGGAAATATAATGTAAATATATACTCACATATTTATACAGACTCCCATTAGCATGACATGATCTTGTGGAACTTCATGACATGAAACATCCAGCAATTTATTGTCTTTGCTGCTCAGTTTACAGGTTATAAAAAAAAAAAAGAGGTTTGTGCTTCTTATATGGTGAATTAATTATTTAGTGATTTATAATCAGAAGTTTAATTGGGATTATACATTTATAGTGATCATATAGCACATTTTATTGTAAGTCTATAGTGTAAGGCACCACATATCCATATGAAAAGACTGATAGGTAGAATTTTACTTCCTCCTGTTTCAGGTATCCTTCATCTATGAGGGTTTAAAGTTCACGTTATTACCCAGGACAGTACTGAGGATACCTTAAATTCTTACTGGACACGGGTTTATATGTACACATGAAAACTTAACATGTTAAAATGTAGCATGGGGTTTCGATGTCTGGCATTTAATAGCTCCATAGGTTGAAGCAGCATGAAATCATCATATTTGATCTTTCACGTCACAATATTTCCTACACATTGCTCTCAGGTTTTTTTTCCCATTGAAATTGTTGGTTGCCATTGAAATCTGCAATTCTGAGCATTATCAACATCAATGCTGCTGGTTTTAAACCACTGTTTTTGTAGGTTTTCTGGCTACAATTAACATTGTTTATCTCTCTCTCTTTCTTTTGCTCTATGCCACAGCGTGCCATGGTCATCTGCACTTGGCTGCTCATGGCAGGACAATTGGTACCCCTTACACCCTCCCCTGGCCAGGAGAGAGTCATAAAAGTAGCAGAAAGACGCATTAAAGGTAGTAAATAAACACATCCAGCTCAGTGAACTGTGAAAGTTTTTTCGTTTTTTTTTTTTTTTTTTTTTTTTTTTTATAGCTTTGTTAAGACCAGAATGCACAGATGTTAAAACAGGTTCAGATGTAGCGACAGATGGTGTTTGATTATTAAGCAGACTGTTCGCGTAATGCAAAGATGCTGCTTCAGCCCAACTGTAAGGAGTCCGTCTGCTCAGACCCTGGGGTGGGGTGGGGTAGGGTGCGGTGGGGGGTTTGTGGGGAGTGTTTGGGGGACAGAGTGACGAGGGGGACTCAGGTGGCCCAGTGGTTCTACAAGGGGGAAACAAATGATAACGGGTGATGTGCAAGAATTCTTAAAGAGAGAATTCTTGTTTTGTTCTCTTAAGCTTGGGTTTCTCTCCTGGTACGCTTTAGGCCTTAGGGTATCATGTCTGTGCAGGAACGACATCTAAACATCTGTTAGAGAATCTTTAATCTTGGAGTCGTCTTGAGTGTGTTTCTGAGATGCGCTTTTGAGTAATAAGTTCTGAGCCAGAACATCTCCTTGCCTTAAAGTATCAAAAGCAGTTGTAAGTTCAATCATGATCTCATTAAAACATCAAAAATAACAGCGAGAAGATTGAGGTTTACATTAAAAAAAATGTGAAAAATTTAAAGAAATATACAAACTGGAGTTCGATCAATTAATTGGTTTTGCCAATTAATTGGGACCGATAGTTTTTCCAGGTTGCGTCTATGCTGGAGGGGCTGAGAAGCTCCGCTGTCATTATACTGTAGGAGAGCGAATCACCGACACCACATTCTGTTTGTTTTGACGCGAGACTCCACGCTGTACCTCATTCGTGCTACTTCGTGCATTAACTAGAGTTTAAATGAATATTCATTTATAAATGCATTAGTAAATGTTAAAATAAACAAAAGATCAGTTAACAATACTATATTAATTTTATTATTACTTTAAAGAATTAAAATATCATTTATTAAATTTTTTTATTTGTAATAAACTTCATTACTATTTTACAGAGAGTGTTATGTTTTTTTTTTTAATCCAGTATCCATTTTAAAACCTATCGGTTGATTAATCGGTTATCGGCAAGTACGATCCAGCCTAGCTCTCGGTATCATTAAAATCCACAATCAGTCGTCCTCTAAAAGAAACATGGCATGGACGTTATGCTCATAATATCTTCTTTGAGAGAGAAAGAAAGAGAGACCTGGTGGTAGCGACGATTTTTTCCCCCAACAATGAATAGGGCCAGTTCAAACACAGCTGTTTTATTGTTGTGCTGTTAAGATGTGCTTTTTTAATGGCACAATGATGAAACCAAACAGAAGGGGAGCGATTGACGGTACGGCTCGTCATTGTAGCGCAGGACGCTGGTGACCCTGCCTCCTGTTCGCTGGAGTCACTGGAGTGCTTAGGCAGCTAAAGAGTCTCTTTGTATCAGCGTGCGGTTTACGCATTGCTTCCTTCAACCTCTTCATGCAGGGTTGTTTCCCTCAGGGTTTTTTTTAGTTGCAGGATATATGTAATATGTAAAATACATCAGAAATTCGTGACTGTGGTGAGGGAAAAGCTCTATGACACTAAATGTGGAAGAAACCTTGATAGGACTTGTTCTCATCTTAGTGATAAGAGGGATGCAATAATAGTTTATGCAATCGCCTCATACTATTAAATGGCTGGAAAAATTGGAATAATTTTTGTTCATAAATTGTAGCGAGAGCTTTTTTTTTAAAGTTCTTTTTACAGGAATACAGCTTATTAAAAATAGTTTAAATGAGAGTTGAATTGCATTGTCACAAAGCAATTTGACTCAAATAAATCCATTTAGAAAATACATTTTAAATTCATGACTGTAGTGAGGGGTGCGTGAAGGACTGCAAAACTGCACGAAGACTATATGAGGAAGAAACCTTGAGAGGAACCAGACTGAAAAGACAACCTGATCACATCTGGGTGAAAAGTAGGATTTATATATTTTTTGCATTTTCAAGTAAAAAAAAATTAAAAAAATACATGAATTGTTTATTAGATGGAGATTTTGTCATCATCTTATACTGCTACCTGAGAAATATACTAAAGTGACTATGATACAATACAATTTTTCATACATCATTAATGCAGGGCATGGACAAGCTTAAGCCCCCGGTCATCTGTGTGTGTGTGTGTGTGTGTGTGTGTGTGTGTGTGTGTGTGTATGTGTGGTGTGTTATTGGGTATTGCACTGGAATGAATGTAGCAGACGTAGTGCTATTGCTAGTGTTTCAACCCATTAGGCCCTGGATTACCATTTCATTATCCAACTTAATGGACAGCTGCTTTAATTTATCATAAGTACCTACTCCAGGGGAAATTTATAGGAAAGGGTACTTATGTACATCGGATACAAAAAGTTTACACACTTATAGTTCATGAGGGAAAGTATTTGGCTAATTAAGTAAGTAGGTAGGTAAATGTACATCTTTTTTTTTGTTGTTTTGTTACATATCAGTCGGGTTTTGACTGGAATTCTAATTGGACCATTTCAAAATGTTCAATACCATTTCTTTTTTTTTCATTTTTCAAAAATCCCTTGTCAGTCTAATAGAGTCTTTCGGGATCTGTGATGGAATATATTGTAGATCTCTGCGATTGCTTTTGTCTACAGCACCAACTCCCAGCTGACTTATTAATAGAAGCAACCCTGGCAGCATGATGCTCCCATCAGCATGCTTCACTCTGGGAATGCTGTTTCTTTAGAATTTGATTTAACCAAATAAATAATCATAAATCTTTTTAATGGTGCTCTAAAATGACCATAGTTGGTCTCATCAGGACATAAACAAACAATATTTTGCCACACGGTTAGGAAGGATTTCAGTGGGCCTGGTTTTTTTATTCACATAACAAAGGGCTTTCTGTCTAGCCAATTTAGCCCATAACCTAGATATGAGAAAAACACAAAAGACTTTAATACAGGGAGCGACCAACACATGCCAGATATTCATGCTGACATTCATAATGTTGCTGTAGATCTATTGGCTTTTTTTTTTTGTCACTTTACAGGGATGTCCTGTTTTCGGAAACTTCACTATGGAGCTCCATTTGCAAATTGCAGCTCTTTTTGATGGCGACTTGATGTACCTGATGTTCCATAGTGCATCATCAGGACATACTTTGTTCACGCTTAGTGGACCATGTCATCGAGAGTCGTAAGAAAGTATGAATCAAAAGTCTGAATCAGTTATCAGGATCAATTACTCACCATTACTTCTTTTTTTATAGTTTTTTTTTATAAATCCTGTCGGTGAACTGAATATTTTGTTTATCATGCTAAGTGGTATTCTGTTGAACGTTTAGGACTGTGTGACGTTCTGGGTGATGATGTTCTGGGAAATCTCAGCTATTGACCTCCAGTTACTTTAATGTTACATATCACCTACTTATTCATTGCTGCACACCACCTGCAGTTACATCCCTTCATGGTAGCAGTGTTCCCTAATCGTAGCAGTGTCCTCTCTCAGCAAGAGAAATCTCTCTGCACTTACACACTGCACAATACTGTTCAGGAACTAAGAAAAATAACAAAGTTGTAAGCTTGGCCTCCGAGTTCCTCAATCGAGAATCTGTAGGACAAACAAGTCCAATCAATCGAGGCTCCACCTCCTAACTTAGAGGATATAAAGGATCTGCTACTATCCATGTTGTGTTGCTTAGTTCTGTGAGTAGGCCTTTATGTTTAGCACCAACACGTACACACATTAGACACGTTTTTGTTTTTATTCAAAGAATAATTTATTCAGCAATGCCATGAGAAACGAGAATACCACAAGAGTTTTTGCAAGCATTAATAACATTAATAGTATTAATTATATTATTCATAAATAATAATCACATTTATACAGCTAAAAATGTTCTTAATCACACATTTGCAAACATCCTGGCATAAAAACAATCCTTGAAAACAAAATTGGCCCAAAAAAAAACAGAGGGATTTCTTGGGTGCCATCTAATCCATTACCATCGTGTGGTAAATTTAGCAAAGAGCTGACTAAGATTAATGGAGTCAAAACTATTAGACTTTTTGTTTGTTTTTTTTGACAAAGAAGCACAAACAGCCATCAAAGTAGCTGTAATAATTATAATAATAATAATAATAATAATAAAAAAAAATTAAATGCTACTTTACTTTTTCATACAGAATTTGGGAAGGGGACGGGTGGTGGTGTTGATGTTGTTTAGGACAAGGCAAAACCAGTAATTACTCATGCAGAAGCTCCTGCAGACAGTTTGGAGATTTAAATATCTCTGGGACATCACTGTCCAGCTTGCAGATGACCTTGTATATGGCCTTCTTCCAGGAAGGATCAACATCTTTGCCTGCCACAATAGCATTGAAAAACTCCCGTAACGTGATCTGCGCCACTTCCAGAAATCGCTCCGGAACCTGCTGATACAAACAGAGGCAAGGAGACAACGGCATTAATAAATAGATTACGCTTAAATCCTGTGTCCCGAGTAACAAAACAAAGCAACACAACGTTGAATAATATTCCAATAAGGCAAAAGGCTCGATCGTTGTTCAGCACATAAGAAGGATTGTAATCTGTATACAATCTGCTGCCGTTACGTCGCCAGCCAGTATAGAACAGAACACGTGTGGAGTTCATTTCACCACAGATCGTTATGTTATGTGTAGAACCAAACTTTCTGGATTGCTTTAACATTGGTCTCTCAATCACTTTTTCTCAATTCATGTGATATAAAGACAATTGCTCTCACAGTGTTCCATTAAAGTCAATCTGCAGAACCTTCCTTGATGCTTGACGCATGTGCTTTATGGTACAATTTGAACCACACGCCAGCTATTTATTCATCTATCCAGTAATTCATTTGTCTTGGTGCATAGACACAAGGTGCTCGTCTGTCTAGAGAGAGCCTAGAGCAGTGGGTGACAGGTATAACCATAGCCTATGAACTGGCTGAAATCCTAGTCCCACTCCAGTGTGCCTTTACTACACAACAGAGACATGTGCTGCTTCAAGTGGTCTGTGTTGAAGCTAATATCTTCTCCACGTAGGAAATAGTATTTAACTTTGCCTTTGACATTTATTGATTCATTGATTGCTTTATTTATGTATTCTCCTCAGTAGCCACATTATTCAGTTCACATGGCCATTATATAAAATATCTAGTTAACTATCCAGTCCAATCTCAAGAAATCACACATAGCTCAAATAGAATCTCTTTACATTTGCTTTAAGCACTAATTTTCTTTTCTTGCTTCTTTAAATGGCAATCATTTGAAATGAATGTAAAAAAAAAACGGTTCTCGGCTTTAATTCTGGTCAGGGTCTGTCTGTTCCACAGCTGGTTAATCAAGAAACGATATACATTTTAGAAAGTCACAGTAAAACTTTCACTACAGAGTTTATTACATATTTCCAGATGCTATTCGGGGACTTCCTACTATTCACCATAACTAACAGTCCAGATTTAAAAACAAACATTTTGTACATTTTCCCCTTTTGCTCATTATGTATTCTGATTAAACCATAGTATCCATAATTTGCTATAGTTATAAATAGTATATATAGTAAATAAAATCAAGCAGTTTGTCCCACCCTGTGCCCGCACCAGATATTGGAATAAAGCATGCCATGCAAGCAACCCCTAACCATTCTGACCCTCGTTTTGCATAAAATGTTTTAAATACAGTCATGAGGTTCAGAAGACCCTGAATTAAGGGGTTAGTTTTACCACTATCACTGCCTGACTTCTGATTACACAGAGCTAAACTGAAGCATTGCTGTACATAGGTAATCTAACATTGTGAAATAAAAGTGCTCAAGGTCCAACTCGGTCACTTGTTTGTTTCAGTGGTTCTAATTGCATTGCTCTTTTTGTGCATGTATTTATACTCTAGCTTACATTTTGCACAGTTCTGTACAGAAGAAATGTCAATGGCAGGAGAGAGAGAGAGAGAGAGAGAGAGAGAGAGGGAGATAGAGAGAGGTTTATCTCCTTCCTATTGATGAGGTATACAGTCTTCAGGGTCCTTTGTTTGATTATACTGACTGTCCCCATGCTTGGCAGTACACAATAAAGACTTGACATAGCAGCCAGCTTGCCTACTGTGTTCTGCAGACACTCATCATGAGTGTCAGGACATACCAAGGTTAGTGGTCACTGGGACAGCTCTTGTAGGCAAAAGGCTTGCCAAACACTCTTGGCTGATAAATGAATGTCACATAAAATGGGGATGGGGCAGAGAACAGCTCCATCCTCAGCTTTCATCCGGCTGTAGGGTGGGTAGGGCAGGGATGGAGTGGAGTGGAGTGGGGGGAATCACACCGGTCTTTAAAAATGCTTCCCTTCATAAACGAGGCTGAATCTTATGCTGAGGCGTCTGCTTACCCGGTGACTTAAGTGCAATAATTACAGGAAAATAGAACGACTACACTTCAAAATCTTTTCAACAGAATTCTCAGACCAATGTGAAATGTTGTAAATGCAAATCAACCAGCTACAGCAAGAATACAGACTTAAAATGCAAATAATATGACACGAAGTTGCTCAAAGCAGGGGTACTATCTAAATGTACACACACACATACACACAGGAGCACAACGAGGATATGACCGTCATTCTAAAATTAGGGTCTTTCTCAATTTTTATGAAAAAAAAACTTTTTCTCTGTGTAAATACTCTCACAAACAGATTTATTAGCAAATCCAGTTCAATACTCAATTCCTAATGAGAGGAATTCAAAGAGAGAAATTTTATCACATTGAAATCAGTATTCATGTGTAAATGTGTCATGATAACTTCATAAAGAACATATTTTTGGACTATACCAAGTGAGATATCTATCTATGGCAAATGTCTCAGTCATAGAGTATATAACAATAACCTCCATTTTTCTGGGAAGATGTTCCACTAGATTATGATATCTTCATAAAGCTGGCTTTTATACATCAGTGCCATAATTGTCATGATAGAACAGGTTTGGGTCTTCTAGTTAAAGTGAAGGACAAATTTAATGCATACAATTGTGTGTCTCCAACTTTGTGGTAACAGTTTGGGGTATACGGTTGAAAAAGTCTGGTGTCCCAGTACTTTAGATTTTGTTGCATGATCGCTATTACTTTTGCTCCATTTCTCCATAAAAATTTACACACATATTTTAGACTCACGTTTTATTCAGCTGTGTCTCTTTTCAGAACAAATAGGTGTCCTATCTTTTTTTATAACAAACTCTGTGTCTGTTTACTTGTTTGGTAGAAAGATAAAGCCACTCATTATAACCCCCCCACACACAAACACACACACACACACACACACACACACACACACACACACACACACACACACACACCTATACCCACTATGTCCCTATATATGGTATACCTATTTATTTTAACCAACCCAATTTGTACAACTGTGACTGGTCACTGCCTTTGCAATCAGTCACAAAAAAATCCCCAAAAATTACACAACACTTTAATCTAAAACTTGGTCTAGGACTAGGACTTCAACCTTCAACCTGGATTTTGAAGCTATGACACACACACACACCTATACCCACTATGTCCCTATATATGGTATACCTATTTATTTTAACCAACCCAATTTGTACAACTGTGACTGGTCACTGCCTTTGCAATCAGTCACAAAAAAATCCCCAAAAATTACACAACACTTTAATCTAAAACTTGGTCTAGGACTAGGACTTCAACCTTCAACCTGGATTTTGAAGCTATGAGGTGTTAATACTACCTCCTGTATCACTCCTCCTGTATTGTTCAGTTTGAACCATTTGCTCTTTAATTATTTCTTATTAAAGTTCATATTATAAATGGCAGAGTTAAAAAATGTACAAAATTATATACATATTGTCATGTGAAAATGACCATAGCATCAGATATAAAATAATATACGACTTAGACATCTCAAAAACAATAAGTGAAAGGTTTTAAAAATTCTGAAAGTGATGGATTTATTTGGATTTTATTATAAGGTGTTAAATTTGTCTAAAGTTTCAAGTTTTGACCCCTTGCCTACTGCTTAAAACATTAAAACATTGCATCAGAAGGTCAAGGTTTCAAACCCCAGCACCGCTATCTTCTCCACGGGGCACTGTGTCACGTCTGACCCTGCACTTTGCCGTCCAAACAAGCAGAAATATATGTGAAAGAAAGAAATCCACTTAAGTGTCATGTAAATAAGTGCGTATAGAAAATGTAAAGCGTATGTACAGTATATATAAAATGGCAGCCGAATGCTGCCTATAAAGCAGAAGTCAACGCCAAGGCGAAAAAGAGTATTGTTTTCCTTTCTTGACTGCTTGGCTTGGAAGAAGGGAAAAAGAAAAAAAAAAGAAAAGAAAGAAAGACAGTATGAGAAAGGGAGGGAGAGCGTGTTATTCTTGTCACAAAACCCTTTGTCTGCATCTGCTGATCGCTAGCCTCTAGCCAGCAGCATTCTTTAACTGTTTTGTCACCTCCTCGCCTCTCACAGATCAGCTGTTGTGCTTTTGTTATGGCTATTGTGTGGAAAAAAAGGCCCATGTGACCTCTGGGCTGTACTGTTAAATTGTGCGCCAGGCAATTTCACGTCCGTATTTCATACTCCCTCATGAAATTCGAAAAAGCAAAAAAAAGTACGTCAGGTGCAGGTTAAGCAGGTCGCCGCGAAGGTCTCGGGGAATCGGAGCTAATTGTCTTTAACAGGGCCACATTGTACCCCGTGTATAAGTCATGCTGCCTGACCCACTGTTCAATCTGCGTGTTTTTCATGCTGTTAGCTTGAAATGTGGTTGTTTACATCAGAAACTACAGTCACCGTCTTCTGTCCCAATCACTTTTTACTCGGTGCACAGATCTGGGCTTTGCAGCTGCCCCTGATCAGAGTACACAGAGGCCAGTGTATGAAAAGCAGCGTATTCTGTCACCTCTCCGCTGAGAAATGCAAGATGAGAAGCTGGGGGAGGAGTACAGCCCCAGCACTTCAACCATGTATTTATTCACCTTCCAAGTGTGCTTGGCCTCTCTGAACAAACGCTGCCTTCCCAGGTCCCTTTGTTTACTTGGTAAATATTGATTGATGAGTGACTTAACTCCCAATAACTGTCAGACGAACCAATGTCTGCATGATCAAGGGAAAGAGAGGAGTAATGTAGATGGTGTGTTTTAATCTGAGGTCCAGATAAGGACCAGATCAGGTACACTGAACCAGTAAAGGTTATAGATTAGGAGGTCTCCTTGACTAGTATTTGCATTACCGTCTTTACCTTTCTTCTTTCTCTCTCATGTCCCCAGGTTCCCTGGATTTATTCAATGTTTTCCCCCAATGGTTGACTGCCTGGGGTTAATTATTAAAGAAGATGACCCTGCTTTCTCTTTCAGTCGTATACTGACTGGATTGTTTTTACACACACCTCAGACAGTGTTCGGGTTGACCTAAACTGTTATAAAGAAATATATCTTTCAGCTTTATATTGTAAGATAATCTTGTCTGGAGTGAAGCCATTATATTTCAGCATAATCTGACCAGGTGTAACATACACCTAAGCTAATGCTACATTTAAATAGAGTCTACCTTTGGCTGTATTAAGATCCAGTGCCTTTTTGAACCTGAGACCATGGGCAAATAAAAGCCAAAACCTCAGCAAACAATTGTGTATCACCACGTTGCATTTTTACGAAACACGACAAAAATATGTAAAATATTGGAACTACGCAGCTTCCACAAATTTCGACTCCTAAGAGAGAAAAATGGGAACCGGCAATGGGAACGAAGGCAGCAGGTATCGAGTTTTGATAACACTGAACCAGGAAACAGGAAAAAGAAAAGAAATTTGAATCTATTTTATATGCAGAAAGAGATGCTAAACTCGGAACTGAAGGACTTAGTGTGAGCATTACTCAGATTTATGTCGGAACAGACATAAATAGGGTCTGCAAAACCCCAAATGCGGCAAATTATAAATATGCTTTGATTATAAATCACTCAACAATTTTCATTTCAATTATCTTCCTTCACAGTAAAATATGGGAATAACTGAGCTACATGACAATATTTAAATTGATCCAACATAATTGTGGTAAATGACCTGCAATGTAACACATGATCTTATTAGGATGACTCTTTATAAACCGAACATAACAATTAAAACAACCTGGCTAATATTGTATAGGTCATTCTTGTGTTAAAAATTCAGGTGACCTGTCCCGACCTGGACTCCATAAGACCTTGAAAGGTGTGTTGTGGTATCTGGCACCAAGACGTTAGCAGTAGATCTTTTGAGTAATGTAAATTGCGAAGCGGGCCTCCATGGATCAGACGTGTTTGTCTAGCACATTCCAGAGATGCTCAATCAAATTAAGATCTGGGGAATTTGGAGGCAAAGTCAACACCTTGAACTCTGTCATGTTCCTCAAAGCGTTCCTGAACAATATTTTTGCAGTTGCAGGGAGCTTCATCCTGCTGACACTGCCATTAGGTAACACTATTACCATGAAGGGATGCAAGTTGTTTAGGTATGTAACATTAAAGTAACATCTACATGAATTCCAGGACCCAAGGGTTTCTAAGAAGAACATGGTGCTGACCATCACACTACCTTAACTGATTGCTTTCTTCTCATAGAGAACCTACTTTCATTGGTCCATGGTCCAGTTTTGATGCTCGTACACCCTTTATAGGAGCTTTGGGTGTTTAGGATCTGGGGCTTTCTGACTCCATTGAGACTATGCAGTTTTGCTAAACAACACGCTATGTTTTCTGATTTCTTCTATTACATCCAGCAAGTTCTTGAGCAGAAGGTAGGTTTTAACAGACATACTGTTCTGGACATTCTATTACCAAGTTATCTAGACATCACAATTTGACCCAAAGTCATTCAGATCCTTACGCTTGCTAATTTTTCCTTCTTCCAGCACATTAACTTTGAGTACTGACACTGAAACAAATACCCAAATATAAACAAATGAGTCTGTTTTTATGTCAAATGCAGCATTGCTCTTAGAAGATTAACATGGCAGAGGTAGAGCTGCGTCTTCCTGGAGACAAAACAGAAAAAGAACGCCTGGTATATAATTTTTTCTTTTTGCACCTCAAGGGCCTGTTTGTCAGAAAGTAAATAAATGATTTGCTGTCTGTCTGAACCACAGAAATAAAAGCAAACTATCTGCACCATATTGACTTGCACAGCATCATATTTTTTCCATTGCATTGTATTGCATTGAATGGCATTGTGTTGAACCAAATCGAAATCAGATCGCACTGCATCGTGCAGGGGCGATTCATATTGCATCACACCGGTAGCTGCTTCATATGTATCTTTCACGTATCATTGGCTATGCATCGAGAGCCAACTCGCATTGGCCTCACTCAGAAATGCACATCCCTAGTCCATAAACATGACCGTAACCCATGTGGCAGATACACCCGTAGCTCTTTTTGCTTATCCTTTCATGCCTGTTCCAGAATATATATATATATATATATATATATATATATATATATATATTGATATAGAAATAACTTTTCATCTTTTACAAAAATGAATGATTAATATTTAAGGCCAATGCAACAGGTGACACCAGGCAAGAGGACAAGAAAAGCTGGTGGCATGAAGAGAGAAACAAAAGAGGATCATGAGGAGGTGTTGCTGATGTGGAATAATTTATAATTTCGTTGTTTTACGATAGGACTGATCAAAGACTCATACATTAATGTGCTCTAAAATAGTGTACAGGTGTTTTAAAATAAGGAATTACCAAGAAATATTCATCTACTGTAATGTGACACTTGTGTGCATTTGCATTCTTTTTTATTATTATAAGCTGAGTGTTTGGGGGGAGGGGAAACGAGCAGTTTAGGAAAGGAGAAGGGAATTTGTGGGAGAATTTGTGTACACTCAACATGCATTGAAAAAAGAGCTGTTAATTATTTTTTAGAAGGAAAAACTAGACCTTCCCAAGACCTGTCATGAAAATGTCCTCTTATTTTACTGGCACCCTTTGAACTGCTCTGGTCTTGCTCTGAAGCTTTTAAATAGTGCTCATGATGTGATACAGCAAGTGTGAAAGACCTCAGCTGTCTGGCCTGAAAATAGCTTTTGGAGTAACAAAGCTGAATTGTACAGGAATTTGGTAATGTGGAATTAAAAAATTCTCCTATATTTTTCCTGCTAGATACTATCCCGCTTTATCATTTTGGATTCTAAGCAATTTCAGGTTCCTATATTATGTTCTATGGGTTCAATCTGGGCTTTGTCTAACCCATATAAGGACATTATTGTCTTGAGGCCAAATCTACAGTTCGTTGGTCGTTTGCTGAAAAGTGACCCTTCACTCAAGGTGAGGTCGTGTACACTCTGGAGCAAGTTTTATGTTAAGGACATCTATGTATGTTCATGTTTGACATCTCAAGGCCTTTTTATCTCAGGTTACTGACTTTGACTGGATATAGAACTCCTAGGGAGAGTACTCGTGTTTTCAACCTTCTTCCATTCCTTTTCACATTGATTAAACTCTGGGAAACATTTAAACCATCAAAAATGGTTTATGCCTTTCACCAAATTAGACAAGAGCTTGGTAACGAAGATAAAGATAAGTACATTTTGGGTATAAATTCTATAAATAAGGTTGAACATTCAAGTAAATTTATGTGAAAAAAATAATGTGTTGTGATATGGTAGCAAGAACACTCTTTTGACCATACGAAACCACTTGTCATCCAAAAAACACCATGCTTACAATGAAGCATGGTGGTGGCAGTATCATGCTCTAGGGCTGCTTATCTTTTTCAACAGGATCTAGGGATCTCTCTATTCAGGATAATCTAGTCTAGGAATCCGAGATAGCTCCAAATATCAATTCATTTTTGCAGGAAACTAAAGAAAACAACTTCAATTTAAAGTGCTTACAATCTGATAGATCTGGGGCATTTATGCAAGTTTGAGTGACTAACAAAATTCAGGTGTGATACCTCGGTTTATTGTGACCGAAAAGTGTACTGCATTATAAAAGAAAAGGTCCTTTAACATTACAATACCTTGCTTGACTATTTTTTCATGAGCTTTACCTTCCTTTGAGACTTTCTAACATTTCCAAAACCACTCTGGCTCATCAAAGCTTGGGCTTCACAAGACCTCTGAAGGTGTCCTGTGGTATCTGGCAGCAAATTGTTAGCAGCACATCCTTTAAGTCCTCTAAGATGCGAGAAACGGTTTGAGGAACATGACCAAGAGTTCAAGGTGTCGATTCGGCCTTTAAATTCCCCAGATCTCGGTCCAATCGAGCGTCTCTGGAATGCGCTGGACAAACAAATTCGAACCCTGAAGGCTCCACCTAACTTACAGGACTTAAAGGATCTACTGCTAACGTCTTGGTGCCAGATACCACAGCACACCTTCAGAGGTCTTGTGGAGTCCAGACCTCAGAGCTGTTTTGGTTGCACACAGGGGACCCACACAGTATTGAAAGCTTGTTTCTCCTCATTTCTTTTTGAGGATTGCATTGTAGGAACAAAGGTAGAGAATAGAAAGGGTGAGAAATGATTACAAGTGGATGAAAGATACAAGGAACAGGTGCAATGAAAAAGAAAAAAAAAAACAGCAACCAACCACGGTACATTACTATCAGACTGACAGACTAAATAAAGTTCAGACCTGAACACAACATCGAGTATATAGAAATAATTAGCAAAGCAGAACTTTGCAAGTGTTGACTTGTGTAACATTTCTTTTTACACCACGCATGATGTGCGTGTCTAAGATCTAAGCTGCAAGGATATGAACACAATGCTCGCATGTCAGCCAAGTCCATCTTTCTATATTCGATTTGCATTAAAGATAAAAAAAATTTCCCTGGGTGAAAGAAAAAAAAAGGAAAGCAAATCAGTGGTCTATGATACAGACCTGCTTGCACACCTGCTCAGCCTGCTCATACTATGCAAATCATTTTCTCCCTCACTTCGGCTCCTCTCGCAACAACAGTCTTATTCACGGGAGCATGCGTTTTCTTCTCGAGCCATGCAAATTCTACATCCATGTATGCAAATAAGGAGAGCCTCCCCTGCATATGTTCCTGTTTGCAAGAATATTCCTAACAGAATGTGACTTTGACCTGCTCAGAGGGAAATGGGAGGGATGCGTGGGATGAGGGTCAGTATGTTCTTATCAGACTTAAATAGAGTTAAATATTTGGTTGTGAAAGCCAGGCCAAACTCAGCCTGAATACAATCTTTCTCTTTCTTTCTTTCTTTGCATCCATGTGTTTATATGTATAAATATAATGTGTGTGTATAATCTATCTATCTATCTATCTATCTATCTATCTATCTATCTATCTATCTATCTATCTATCTATCTATCTATCTATCATCTCGACTGCTGTAATCTTTCTAATAACTATAATCACACGATATTGAATAATGCTGTGCTCTCAGGCAGCTAAGCTAAATATCCAAACTCTTATAGCCTGAGCTGAAGGTGTACTATATGTTATACTAAGGAATAATTTCATTTCTAGATAAACATAAACAATTTTGGATTTAAAACCAGTAAATTATCCATTGATTGGATAATTAGTGCAATGATTAATATGTTTAGCGGCCAACGAGTTATTTAACCCTGTTTAATGCAGTGATAGGCTTCTCATTTCTTGAACAACCATGTCGGAGACACGTCCTGTGATCGTGGAAAAGATGTTACACTGTTTCAGAAAGGGGTCAAATCATTGGCCTGCATCAAGCAAAGAAATCAATGAAGGTTTAAACACGCTTGGTTAATTATTATCCTTATAGGTAATGTATGTGAAATGCTTTTGCATATAAAAGTCCACAAAATACTAATGTGGTTCAGGTTCAGCAAGTAAAGTAGTTGAACTGTATTCTGAGTACATGTCCTATTTTCATGTACTTGACTGAAGGCATAAGTCGATCATTCGACATCTGTTTTCATTTGGTTGCTATTTTCGTGGTCCTAAATGACATACACTACACTGACCAGGGTGGAGCAGCCCAACACGGGGTACATTGTGTCCGAAATGCTGTGTTTTATACTGAAAGCCACTTTGGACCATAATTGACCTTGTCTTAGAACAAGTCCAAGGCAAGTGCGAAAGGCCTGTCCCAATTTAACAACTGGGTTTTGTGCATATTCACAGTTAAGGTCACATTATTAAATGGTAGGCTGCAAAACACTCCAATAAAGTAGTAAAATATTACATTATACCTTCACATAATGATCATGATAAACAGTGAATTTTGAGGGGATAGATAACAGGAGATTAGTCCCTGGTTGCAAACTTAATGCATTATCAACTACAGATCATAACATATTTATCTTTAAGTAATTTATCTGTGATCCTTAAATATCATTCTAACCGTTTAATTATGTCCTTTTATCTGCGATATTTTACTGTTTTTATTTTTAGAACATTACGAGATATTGAAATATTGTCAGATGTCCCACAACACGTATCTGGACTTAAAAAAAAACGCATGTGCATCTGCACTGTAATGGACAGAGCTTACCTCAAAGTCATTGGCCTTGTTGTAGTGCATGTTGAGAGCACGGTAGAGCTCGCAGTCTCGGCTGACCGTTAGTTCCTCCGTGCCCGTCACGCCGTCGTTTATGGCCTGCCGAGCAAACTTCTCCATCTGGATGTAGTAGAACTCACGGAAGTTGCTGAACCATTTGATCAGCTGGGACGTGATGCAGCGGTTAAACTTTGCAGAGAAAACAGTGAGAGAAGAGTTTTTCAATTCATTGCAGGACTAGAGTATACAGACAAAAGTTTGTCCATTCAAATGCGAATTATGCACATTTAGTCCCCATTTGCTGTTATAATAACCTCTAAACATCTGAAAAGATGTTCCAGTAGATTTTGCAGTGTAGTTGTGCTGAGATCTGTGCTCAAGGGTGTTAGTAAAGTCAGGGACTGATGTAGAGTGAGATGAGGAACCCTGGGGTGCAGACAGAGTTTCAAATCATACCCAAGGTGTTTAACAGGGATGAGGTCAGAGCTCTAGGGCAAGAGATCACACTCTGTACACAGGGGCATTGTCATGCTAAAACAGATTTGGGTCTCCTAGTTCAAATAAAGAAAAAATATAATGCTACCATATCCAACAGCATCCAAAAAAATTGTGTGCCTACAACTTTGTGGTAACAGTTTAGGAGGAAAAACCACATATGTATGTGTCCCAATACTTTTTGCAATATAGTGCATTTGGTCATAATACTTTAGTATTAATACTTATAGAACACATTAATTCAAATGAGATTTAACCCGTGTCCCAGAGGATGACATGTAAGCACACGTCATCCCTCATTGGCCGAATGCTCAGGGTGTTTAGAGGCAGAATTCCCAGCAACAAATACAAACAGTTTAAGTGGATTAAATTATAATTGCGCACAGTCTACACTTGTGCATTAGTTTACACCGTACCTGACATCAGCACCTGTCCTCTCTACTGTTTTTCAAAATTTACATAGCCACACCCCTAAAATCTAGTGGAAAGTCCTCCTGGTATAGTGTAAAAACCTGGAACGCGATGGTCAATAAATTTAAATTGGTGTGATGTTTGGGTGTACAGAAACATCTGGCTTTATAATGTTAGCTTGATGTTAATTATAAATGTTGTAGCTTGTCGTCATATATATATTTGTAAAAATTGGATTTACTTCAACAGACAAGATCATGGCAGTAATCGACTAAACAGATTTTACTACTGAAATACACCACTGAAATAGAAATGGATTGAATTCAAGCCGAGCCATCATGAAATGAGGTGATTGCTGTTTTTCCAAACAACTAGTACTTCAGAAAAGAGATGGCAAAAGTACACACATCCTTCACTCAAGTAGAAGTACAGATAGTCATGTTTTAAAAGACTCTGGTAAAAGTTAAAGTACCGACTACACTCTTTTCACTCAAAGTTGAAGTAAACATGTATGAGCTCTGACATGCACTTAAGTAAAAATATGTAATATATTAATACAAAAGAATTTCATATTTTGTTATGTAATGAATGTATCCAGGCTGAACAGCCACCGTACACAAGCAAAGAAAAAATGATGATGATCAGGTGATCAAGAATTTTTCCTTTCTCAGTCATGTTTACATCACTGACTCCCTCTGTCTCAACCATGTTAGCCCCATACTTCTTGCTGCCCTCTGCCCTGCTCACTGTTAGCTTGTGATAGCCGTTTCCTGCGATAGCCAGGAAATGATACACCGGTGTTTGAAAAGCACGGTAATGACAGGAAATAGGTTGATGGGCTTAAAAAGGTGCCCAATTCAAAGATAATATCATTATCACCAAATAGATTAAAACTACAGAAACGCGTCTGGTGTGAAAATGTAAGAAGTAGAAATGACAGATATTTATGTAAAAAATGTAATGAGTGAAAAGTAAAAAGTTGTCTGTAAAATAAATAGTGAAGTAAAAGACTGACACCAGAAAAATCCGCTTAAGTACAGTAACAAAGTATTTGAACTTCATTACATCCCATCTCTGCTTCAGACTATAAATACAGCTCAGGTTTTTTGATGAAATATCCAGAAAACCTAAAAGAGCTGAACGTATCACATGTTCGATAATTGTTAAACCTCTCTCCGTTAATGTTGCGCACTTGCGCACTCTTCTCGGACTATTAATTAACGAGTAGAACTCCGAGCTACCTCTGCCTCGAAAAAAAGTCTACTACGTCCTGTTACTCATTTACATGCTTTAAATACCCCAAATGTGGATTTCAAGCAGGAAGAAAATCTATTTTATATTGCTATGAATTTGAAACATTTCCATTCCAAAATACAAATTGTACAACCATTTGTTTTTGAGATATGCCACTGATGAGGAGCTCGGCTCGGCTGAACGGCTAGACAGACTATATGGTACAGATATATGGTACTATATGGTACAGATAGTTCGCTTTTTTTCTTCAGTTCAGACAAACAGCAAATCATCAGTTTAGTTTAAATGCCTTCTAACGCGTGGCTCTTTCACAAACAGGACTTTGTCATGCAAATCGCTTAAATAAAAAAAAAAACAGGCGTTCTTTTCCTGTTCTGTTACCAGCAAGATGCAGCTCTACCTCTGCCATGTTAATCTATATTCTATGCGACTCTCAGGATACGCCTCGCCCTCTCTGTAGTGTTGCGATACGAGAACGTGCTCGAGAAACAGTTTAGCGAGAAGCAATCAATCTACATAGAAAGTATTGGTCACAAATTATGATCACTTCCTAAATAAAAAAAGTATAGCACATCTACTACTAATAATATATAAATTCATCAAATGCCAACTTGTACCCGATGCACACGTTTTAAACGCATTGTTACCTTTTATGCCAAATCAGGGAATCTTACCATCTCTAATGTAAATGGTAACAAAAAATGTAAACAAAATCCGTGTGTCAGGTTTACACTAGCAATAAAACCCATTCAGATTCTGACCTGCTGAACTCAGGGTTCCCATTTTTCCTCCTTACACATACACACACCCTTGTATTACAATATAAATGATTAAACAAAAGTACTTTTTTTCTCTCTTTTCTTTGTCAGATACAATGGTCTCACAAAGGAGTTAGAGTGATGTTTCGAGAGGGGATTACATAAAGAGAAATACAAAAAAAAAAGGCATTCATGGTGTAAAATGCAGCGCAGCCAAATTTGAATGCGCCGGAATTTGAAACTCGGCACATTCAGCCCTCAATTCATGTTGTCGGCCTTGAACAAACAGACACGGGACGAAAATAAGGAATGTAAGCAGGGATACTAAAAAAAAATTACATTAAGCTATAGATATTTCAGACATGAAATGAAAAAAAATGAAAATGAATATATGCTGACAGATATAATTTAATATAATATAGGTTTGTCTCGATACAAAGGTTTTCACTGGTATGCTTGCAGTTCTTTCAAATTTTCTTCCTATACGCTCTATTTATACTAGACAGACTATTTTTATCTTTCTGATCGAAGAAATCCTGATGTCTTCCACAGTCTTTGCTCAAACAGTCTCTACCCCTTCAAATATTTCTAATAGAACCGACATTTCAACATGTCAGGATATTATATAAATCATGCCATTAAGGCACCAACTACCTGGACACCAACTCAAAAAGACACCCTGGATACCCTGGACACCACCTCAAAAAGACAGAAATAAAAACGAATGTATTTTTTCTTTTTTTAGTGGCCACCAGGTCAGTTTTTAGAGGAGCTCTCACGTCCTCTCAGGCATATATATAAAAAAAAAGTTTATGAAAGATTTGTTTGTAGTGGACCCTACATTGGCCCCACGCAGAGCTCTGACTTCGACCCCATTAAATAACATTGGGAAGAATTAAACAGTAAATGTATTTATATTTTATATATATATATATATATAATTACGATTAATCGGGATGATAGTTAACTCAAATAATCACAAATTATTCGCTCATTTTTATCTGTTCAAAATGTACCTTTAATTAATACAAGTTTTTAATACTTTAATCAACTTGGGCATGCACAAATATTGATGCCTTATGCAAATGTATGTTTATTTTTGGTGAAACCAAACCCAAAATAGAGCATAAAGACTAAATATTCTTTTAAATGTTTTTTACCAAAAAATATAAGTAATTATGGTGTTTTAAATGATGTAAATCAGCAGGACACCAAACGGAACGTGTTTCCACACGGACGGTTTTAATTGCCGCATGTGTGCATTATAGCGGATGTTGGCGCTTGATTTGAGACATCAGTAAAAAACTTTTAGTGATTAAAAATGAATTTTAATTCATTAATGAATTTGTGAAATAATGTGTTCATACTCCATTACATAACCCATAGTTTTTTAACCTGATTCATGTTTTTTTGTTTTTGTTTGCTATTACAAATGTGACTGGTTTCCCAATTTTGAAAAAACAATACCTAAAAAAAGAGAACTACATTAGTGTTAATACTAAATGTAAATGTGCTTTTGTAGTGGTCATTGTGTAGATATTTTGCTCTTACATTGGTCATTGTGTAAATGATGTGCTTTTGTAGTGATTTTTGTGTAGATTTTGTGCTCTTACAGTGGTCATTGTGTAAATATTGTGCTCTATTAGTGATCATTGAGTAGATATCTGGCTCTCGTAGTGATCATTGTGTAGATATTGTGCTCCTGTAGTGGTCTTTGTATAGATATTGTGCTCTTGTAGTGGTCATTTTATACATATTGTGCCCTTGTAGTGGTCATTGTGTAGATATTGTGCTCTTGTAGTGGTCATTGTGTAGATATTGTGCTCTTGTAGTGGTCATTGTGTAGATATTGTGCTCTTGTAGTGGTCTTTGTATAGATATTGTGCTCTTGTAGTGGTCATTTTATACATACTGTGCCCTTGTAGTGATCATTGTGTATATATTGTGCTCTTGTAATGGTCATTGTGTAGATATTGTGCTCTTGTAGTGGTCATTGTGTAGATATTGTGCTCTTGTAGTGGTCATTGCAGTGGTCATTGTAAAATATATTTTGATCTTTAACTATGATTCATGTGGAAGTTGTAAAATGAAGCTACAGGACTTTTCCCAGTCATTTATTTCTGTCAGCATGTCATCACACTTTATACAGTTTTTTTTTTTTATTAATTGGTCCTGCAGCTCTTGTGACTTTATTCCACGTAATGAGTCACTAATTTATGCACAATTACCTAGCATACATACTTTTAGCTCCATAAAACACACGCCACCCCGGTTGTTCCTCATTATTAATTTTGCACTCGAAACTAATTGTTCCCAGCACCACAGTGTTGTTTCAGAATCATTTAACATGCAATTTATTAAGAAAGGCATGACCTGGAAAAGAAGACAATGTAATTAAATTGTCTTTAAAAGCTACGTCCTTCTAAAAAAAGATTCACCCACATGGAATGTTCTAACAATATGGAATGTTATTTGAGGACAATCGAACGTAATATTAAACACGTGAACATGGCGCCATTCATTCATTAATAATGTCTAACCTTAAAATTCCTTAAAAACATCCCAACCACCCAAGTTTTGATGCAAAAAACTCTATAAGAGTGCAGGCACAAATTACTTTTTATAGGGAAACACATTAAATTTAAAATTTGTATTATATTTACAGCATTTTGATTTAGAATTTATATACTACATTTAACTGCATTAAATATATATACAAAAAAAAAAAAAATGCACACCCTAATGGATGCAATTTATTGGATGATGCCAAATACAAAGTATAGAAGCAAACTGGTAATATATATAATTTTAATAGTATAATATTTTAGTTGTATATAATTTTTGTAAATAATTAACTCAAATTAATATTTTATTTATAATGATTTTTAAACTGTGCAATAACAATAATAAACTTTTGGACAATAACAACTGTGCATCTGTGCAATAACAACAATTTAAATAACCTAGTGCACTTTGTTTGTTTGTTTGATAGTGTAACTACTATAATTGTTGTATTTATATACATTTTTTGTCTATGTTTCCTATTTGCAGATTTTTTGCTGCTGTATTATGGAAATTTCCCCAGTGTGGGACGAATAAAGGTTTATCGTATCTTATCTGATATCATTTTTTTCTTTTTAATTATCATATCATTTGCCAACAAAGGATTCCATTCCACTTCCTTTTTTTAGAACCATTTCGTTCTTCATTATCAGTTTATCAATGGGGTTAAAAAGAAGTGCACTGGGACCCATTAAAAGATTAGAGCTATTACATAGCTGAAAGCAAGTGAATGAAACACGGCCCTTCGGTCTTATAATATAGCCTTCTGTAATATTTACATACTGCAGGAGATCAAAGCCAGTTATTAGAGTTGGTGGAAAAAGAGAGTCGACCATCTGTCCAGGCCTCATCGACATGTGCATGATAATGTGGCGAAATAGACACTCACCTTCACATCGGAGAAGAACATTTTCAGCATGTTGGAGCTGGGATAGCGTGTGTAGAAGAACATCAGCTTGGCCTTCTTCAAGTGGTTCGGAGATAAGCCTTCTTGGATTTGCAGAATCGGTGGTCAAGGAAAGTGCATTTATGTATTACAGAAATATACTATATATTGACATACCTCAACAGAAAAAAATATGTAGAAAGGAATGAATTTTGGGTACTAAATTAGATCACGCTAAAGAAAAAAATATAAAACAATTATAAATAGTACTAACATTTAGTGGTCGATCAATACAAAAAACTAATAATTTGAAGGTTTCTTTGCCCTCCTGTTTCCAGATTGATTTGGTTGACAAACAAATGGGCATTGTAAGGACTCCCCAGAGGAGTCATTGCTAAACAGAGCTATCTACCAATTATATTTCACTCCTAACAACCAAACAAATCTTCGCCCCCCTACGGGCTCTTGGCCCGGCCCGTGTGTCGCCAGCTCTTCCAGCTTTAGCCACATCTGTGATATAGTCTAGCCGTGCCATTTCGTTGACAGATTAATGGCTTTATAATTTATCAAAATGAAGATGCATGTGGGGCTAAATCAATGGACCCATGCAAGGTCAATTAAGAGGTTTGATCAGCCAGTAGGCCTGCCTTCTCCTCCTCCTCCTCAGAATGTGAAGTGCATCCACTAATTTAAGTCAAATTATATTGTCATCATTTCCCCTTCAGTCCATTTTATAATACAAGTGTGAAATACCACAAATCGCAGAGAATGCATTACAGCCACTAATAAGACCATCAAGATCTTTATAACTATTCAAATCGACTTTGGTCATGGGAGTTCTTCCTCAGTCCTGCCGTGCGATCCGTGTTGACCGATATACTCCTTGTACAAGGAAAAGAGGAGGAGATGTTTCCTCCATTAGGCTGATAGAAAAGACTAAAAGAGCACAATCTTCACTCTTCTGCCATCTGTCATAATGTAGACAACAAAGACCAGAACGACAAACGGCTGGGAAACAGGATGAAAGACTGAGAGAAGGAGAGAGAGAGAGAAAGCACTCTGAGGGCGTATTGAGAACCAGGGCCCCTCAAGTGAAGACTTTTCTCAAAGCATTTAAAAAAAAAAAGGGAGAGAGAGAATACAAAACGGCTCATATCAGGAGTAAAAAGTGCTAGAAAACATCCCCTTATTGGCTTAATCTTAATTATTCCTTGTTCCTTTCATATAACATCCATCTGCAAACATCATACAAAGAAGCTTAATTAATCGCCAGGGTTTACCAGACGCCAGTGTAATCACCTGGCTCGGTCAAGTGCCACCGAGCTTCATTTCCATGTCTTTCACCTACATAATCTGAGAAAAAAAAGGATTATAATCTGAAAAAAGGAGAGACTTAAAAGCCCGTTTCCCATCCCTACAAGGAAACCTCTTGTCCTTACAGCTGTTTCTAGGATACGCAAATATGCGCAGTGACAAAACAGCAGGTAAACATTACCCCACTCGGGGTAACACAAGCCACACCGCAACCAAGGTCAGCCAGGAAATAATGCAAACATGAATATGAAGTAGTGTGTGTTTGTATGTGTGTGGGGGAGTGTTGAAGGGTGGCCGCAGCGTATAGACAAATGAGATGCTACAAAAACAGCCGAGCTCACGGGTCATGAGTCTTGTCTGAATGTGGATTTGGATTCATGGCATTTTCGTGAAACCGAGACTATGACTTCTGAAATCCGATCCCACTGCCAGGTGTAAGGGGAGAAAACATGGGGACGATCAAATCCATAAATTAATGGTGGACATCTGTTTGTCAAGGCGAACGGCTCGACTGCTCAAGGTAGCATAGATAAATAAATAAAATAAGTAAATAAATAAGCAAGCAAACCCCTTTTTAAAAAGAATTAGGTCGGACCCAGATCACACCTCTGATGCTGATAAGGATGTCTCCTATTAAAATAATGAATACAAACTAAAACGACCAGGTATGGTCATTTATAAAAAAAATTTTCCTTCCCCTTGTATATCCTATATATCCGCTATATGAGACTTAAACGACTAAACGAGCTAGCGTTCGTCGTTCACGCAACGGCTGAATTCAGGCCAGTCGAGTACTGTATTAGACATGCAAACTGACTTCAACACTCCATGTTACTTACAAGCGCACCATGTCTGAGCTGTTCTCTATATGCAAATCTCGCAAAGGAAAACGAACAAGGCTGTTATTCTTGAGATGCAAAAGAGAGACGTGCGTGACAAAGAAAATAGTTCTGTCCGGGATATAAAAAAAAAGCATCAGATATAAGGACAAATATGCATAAATATGTAAAATTGGGCAAAGAGTATAAAAGTATAGGAGAGTATAAAAAAAGAAATGAATCGATAATTTAAAATTATAGAGTATTCTGTCATCTGTTTATTCTTATATCCAAAGCTTGTTAGATATCTAGCAGCTTTAAAAAAAAAAAAAGAAAAAAAAAAGGGGGGGATGATAAAAGATAAACAGCTACCTGCAAACACCTGTTCTCATCTGGAAAAAAAGGGAAAGATGAAAAGAAAGGACCTGCTGCCAGGCAACAGCTATTAGTGCTGCAAGTGCTTTCGACTATAGCAAGCTCTTCATGATCAGAAAGAATACAACAATTTGCAGATATTCTCTGAAGCACTAGATGCGAATTAAGGGGAGGAAAGCGCAGTGAAAATAAGGGTTTACAAATCTTTTCCGTGAAACAAAGAAGAAAAACAAAAAAACAAACAAAAAAAAAAACGCCCATTCACTGACTGATACGATTTTTGTCGTTTTTCAAAAACACGAGACACTAAGATCTTTTTGGCAAAAGGCTCCCACTTGGCCTTTTTACTTCCTGGCTTTGAAATCTGATTTGCTTTGAGCATTGATGTACAAAGTCTTCACATGGCCTGTGATGAAGAGGGGGGGTATTGTGAGTCTCTCTATGATAATTTGAGAATAGAGAAAGAAGACAGGAGGTATGTTTGTCAGGGTGAAGCTTTTCAGCACTTGCGCCCTTGGAAGTGCACACTTGAAAGCCCCCGTGAAGGGACACGGGATTTGAATATACCTTGAAATTCTTCTAGACCAATTCGTCAGTTTTATCTTTATATAATTATATTTAATCGTAATAACCTTTTAGAATCTATTTAAAAACAACCCAAAAGACATTTATGTAGACATCAATTATTGAGAAAGGATATTGTACTTCCTGAATATGGAGAGATATCAGACAAGTCTTGGAGGTCCCCACATTCTGATTTGATGAGAGATATCGAAAGGCCTTCAGGGTTTCCTGGGTGCATTGGTGAGATTGGACGATGGAGGCTGAGGTGACTGGATGACATCTTGGTCCGTAGGCTAGTGGTTTCTCTAGACAGGTCCATAGACTCAGGAGAAGACCTGTCTTTGCTTGGATAAGGCCCACTCGGGGCACCTAGGGGGCTTTGGAAAGGATAACCCATAATATGAAGGGGAAAAGGATGTCGGAAGGATGGAGGACTAAACGCCATGGTCGACGATAATGGTGATGAGTGAAGACCGGGGTGGTGGTTTGAGGGTGTGGGTAGAGATCCAGGCTGGTCTGTGGAGTTCTTTTTAACCACTAGAGGCAGGGCCTCGGTTTGGTCATTTGAGCTGGGGACTCGCATATTGCTAAACGAGTTGAGTGGATTAGGAATGATGACGTCACTGAAACACTGTAAACGCTGGTTCGTGGCATGAAAGTTCGGATTCTCGCGATTCACCACAAATCGGTCAGGGGGTGTCTGGATGGTCGGGAAGCCCTGAGGAAGTGGATATGGTGTTTTTACAAAGACCTTTACCACCGTGTCGACCACTTGGGTCATTGCAGTGTTTAGTTCCTGTTTCAGTGTTTCGGCTAGTTGTTTCCCTTCTGCGTGCATGGACATTGCCTTGTGACCTTTGCTTCGAGAGCCATCCCGTTTAGGTTTCTCGCCTTCGGTCATTATGGTCTGCTCACAAATAATGGCCTGGGCCTGGTCCAGGAAATGTCCCGGATCCAGGTCAGACATCTCATTTTCGGAGCGGTTCGTAACCGAGTCAGAGATATGATTGTCCAGTCCATCGGAATGCAGGCTGTCCTCCGAGAGGTTTCCGTCTTCGTCATTCTCGGAGTCAGTGCTATCATAGATCTGATAGAACTTCTCTTGGAGCTGACGGAGCTGTTTCTGCATGTCCTCGAGCTGAAGCTTGAGATGCCGACGCTCCTCGTGCTTTTGCTCTTTGCGAGCCGAAATGAGTTGCTGGAAACTCTGTTGCTGCTGGGGAAGTTTCTGCTTGCGCTTGTTTTCCCTGTAACTCTCTCGAGGGCTTAGGGGTTGGGGCGCCCCGTCACGCTCGGCCTCACCTAAACGGTGCGTGACATTCGGAGAGTGGCTCATCCCGCGGATTATGTTCTCCACTCTGGCACGCTTAGCTCTCAGATGCTCATCCGTCAACCGATCGATGTCAAATTGTGCCATGGAAGGCCTGCTGAAAGGGGACAGACACTCCTGAGGACTGCCCCG
>MU570271.1:2054817-2059817 GCA_024362625.1 Silurus asotus
ATATATATATATATATATATACCATATATAACCACACAATGTGTAATTGCATTAAAAATGATATTATATTATTTAGAATATAATATAAGCATCAACAATCATTCATCTAATTGATTAATGCTGTTAATTTTTAATTACACAAGCACTCATCCACTATGGCGGATTCCATCATGCCAATCGTTACGTCTTTCAATTCCTAAGTACAGCTCGAACTCCCCAAACTCGCCCAAGCCCAATCATTTCATCCTACTTTTTCCCCCCAAAGTGTAACTTTTACATTATATCAGCTTGTTTTCTAAGCACATCTAATGGGAAGGTAAGTCAACCCTTGATGTAACAATTCACTTAAAAGCTCTTTGCTGCGAGACCTCTTGTGTTATTGTCTGTAATTGCAAAGCACAACATAATTGTAATATTATTCTCCGTACTGCAGTATTCCATCATATCTGCGAGGAGATATTATCCTCCACCTCACTAATGATATGACAAAAAGGTTACGCGAGGGAAAGATAATAGGAGGGGAGAGATATAATAAGATAAGATTAGATTATGGAAGTGCACAAGAATAGATTGAAAAAAAGAGAGGACAAAAAAGAAAAAGGACGGATAATATTCCGCCGGAGATGCTCCGGTGTACAAATTTCAGACAGCTTTTTTGAGGGGGCCATCAAGATTCAGGGAGTAGCTATTATTCCACACATTAGCGCAGGCTGGCTAAAAGCTCTTATGCTTCAGAAGGGTCTTGGGGGTCTTCAGGAAAAAGGATGTGGCACTGAAAGTGGCCAATGTTTAAGGGACCCGTTGCACGAAAGGAAAAAAAAAACACACACACACATCCACTTAACGTAACAATATGACATGCTGTAAGACCGTGGGCCCGAATGTGTGAAAATGATATTGTAATGTGAGCCAGTGCCTGGACAAATTTGCTCAGGTGGAGGGTTTGGAGAACAGGTAGAAGGACAAGCATGCTAAGAAAACGTGCTCTGAAATAAATACTGAAGGAAAGGTAAGTTCTGTGGATCTGCAAATGCGAGGTGTTTTTTTTTTTTTTTTGTTTGTGCATAAGTTCCAGTTATGAGCCTGGATCTGTGTTGAAAAATGATCTGAAATATTAAGCAGGAGAGGAGAGGTTGCAGGACAGAAGAGAGCAGGACAAGAAAATGGGAGGAGAAAATGAAAAAGGAAGGGTATAGGAACTATTCCTGTCACACCTGGTGAGCAAAAAAGCTTTTCACGATACACTGTATAGTTGGACAGGGGTTTCTTTTGAAGGGTTTTTTGTTTAATGCCACTTTTTGAAAACTTGAACAGTGCAGTGCCTAAATATGAATTTGAATGGAATCAATGACAATAAGAGGAGAAAACTTAGAAGACAAGATGAGAGGATGTGAAGGAGGATAGAAGACAGATAGAAGATAGAAGAGAGGACGGGACAAAGCAAGGGCAAAACCAGAAGAAAAACAAGTGAACAAAACAAGATGGCAAGATGTAAAGAAGACAGCAAGAAGCAAGACAATAAGCATGATGCAAAAAAAGATAAGAAGAAGACAACAAGAAGACAATTAGAAGAAGACGAGATGTGGTGAGAGGATAAGATGGACCAATGGCTAAATGAGCAGAAGCTGAGAAGAAAGACAACAGGACAAAACAAGGAGGCAAGGTGAGAGGATAAGATGACAAGAGGGCAAAAAGAAAGAGGAGAGGACAAAATAGGATGGGAAGGCACAAAGAAGATGTGAAGAAGATAAGAAGACGTTGAAAAGAAGACAACATGAGGGCAAAACGAGCAGAACATAAGTGGACAAAACAAGGAGGCAAGGCGAGAAGAAGATGTGAAGGAAGATGAAAAGGCGACAAGAAGATGATTAAAGAAGACGAGACGAGATGAGAGGACAAGACAAAAAGGCAAGATCAGAAGAAGATGTGAAGATAACAAAATTTGATAAGAAGAAGACAAGACAATATGAGAGGACAGGGCAAAATTAGGACAAAATGAGAAGACAGACAGATAGACAAAAGAAGAAGAAGGCTAAATTGATAAATTCGAGTTACAGAAGTTGCAGTTTGTTATCTTTAAATGAATAATTATATATAGTCACATAATAGAAAATAATAATTTGACATTATGGATAAGGATACGTTGGTGGATACGTTCTACAGGAACAAAAATACACTCTTTTACAAACAGACATCTGAGAAAATGAAGCGAATCGGCGCCGTAAGACCGAGTGGCTCTGCTGGAATGTCAGAAAAATATATATTTGAAACCGGGGTCTAAAAATACATAACAACACACCATTGTCAGCTGTGATAAGCCGTGATAATCTTTTTGAATGAGTGAGCTACTGTGGCAAAATTGCACACATTGTCTCACAATCCCCTGTAGAGTCTGGCTGTTAAAGTCAGGGTTTGAGGCGAGTTGGCAGAGGGAAGAGAACCGGGTCTGGCCTCATGCCTGGGTGCCTGCAGGGCCCTACACAGGACCTACTGCTCCTTTGGCCTCCAGCTTGAACAGAGATCTTCAGACACCAGTGCAGTCAACTAAAGCCGCATGGTAAAGGAACAATCCTATCTGCCTTTTCTTTCTCCAATTATTTCTCAATCGAACAGAGCCAGCTTCGGGGAAGTGCTTTGTGTGTGTGTGTGTGTGTGTGTGTGTGTGTGTGTGTGTGTGTGTGTGTGTGTTTGGTTATGTTTGTGCTTATTCATTTTTCTTATTGTTTTCAAATGAAAATGAGAAAACATGAAAAGAGGCTTAAAATTGGTTCCTTTTTTTATCCTTGACCCTCACCAGAATAAGTGTTAATTTTTTTTTTTTTATCAAATCTTATATAAAACACACACACAAACAGTATCAGCAGCTACACAGTGCCAGAATGGCATTAAAAAAAGTCTCTGACTTTGAGCACCGTTGCCAGATGGGCTTTTTTTTTTGGATAGGGTGCATACTTCAAAAACTCCTGATCTCTTGGGAGTCTCTTGGCTTTGCCCAGAGTGGTGAGAAAAACAAAAAACACCATGCAGCGAACTTCTTCTGCAGACGGAAATGCCTGGGCGATGAGAAAGATCGAAACAGAATGGCCAGACAGGTTTAGCTACAAAGGAAGGCTAAAGAAACTCGAACTTCACAGCATTTTCATCAGTGGTGGATGAAGTACACAAACCATGTACTTGAGTGAGAGTTGAAAAACACTAGGTAAAATATGACTCCAGTAAACTTAAACGTGTCCCTTTAAATTTTAATTTGAGTAAAATTACAAAAGTATTTGCCTTCAAATGTACTTAAATATCCAAAGTACTATGATTTATTATGGCTATAATGTTTCTATTATCATTTTTTGATTGTTGGTTTGCGGCGTGCTTGACCAGTACATTTTTAACCAGTTATGAATAAAAAGAAACGACCGATTTCGCAAAATTTAGTTGAGTACAAAGATATTTGACTTTGAAATGTAGTAAAGTAAAAGTCCCCCCGAATGGAAATTCTTCAGTAAAGTACAGATACATTAAAAAAGTACTTAAGTACAGTAATGAATTACATTTAATCCATTACTGTCCACCACTGGTTTTCACTGAAGCCACATTTAGCCGAGTGGTCATATGACATATGCGACAATTTATACAAAAGCTACTGCTTGTATTTTAAAAAAGTGCTAAAAGGAACTATTTTCTTTAGGTCATAGTACGTTTTTGTTAAAAGCGTGGCATTAATTAGCTTTGTTTATATTATCTTAGTACAAGTTCAAAATGTGTGTGTGTGTGTGTGTGTGTGTGTATGTGCATACGTGTTTATCCCCAACAAGGACCCTCACTAAGGTTATTATACAACACTGTTAGACCTTTCTTTTCCTGATGAAATAATCATGTGTGACTACATTCTACTGTAAATAAAGAACCATAATCACACTTGCTCCATTTGCTTATTTTCATTTGCAAGTAGAACATGTTTTCCCAAATCCTGCCCAAAAAGACCATTTGCTCAAAAGAGATTCGGGCTAATGGTGAAAAAAAGAGCTGTATTCATTTTATTGTTGATGAATACTTTTGTATTACTTAAGCCAAAAGGAAAAAAAAGGGAAAAATTAAATCTTCAACTCCACCAAGTACAAATACAGAATAGCATCATCACACGCATAGGTATAAGTATTAATACTTTTTTCTGTCACTTATATTATTTCTAATACTGATAGTAAAATTGCAAACATAAATGTACTAATCAGTCAAGGGCATCCTAAAACATTTTGTTTAGCTCAGTTTTTTCCTGGTTAGCATCAGTGAGTATATTTATTTAATATTTATATCATTGGAGAAAAGTAGTTTTTACAATTTTAATATATACAGTTAACTACACTAGAATATATAATCAAAGTATACAGTAGGTTTACTGTTTGGCGCTATCTTGGGTTTTGTGTCTTGTTTTGTGTTGTTTTGTGTTGTCTGTCTGCACTGCCTGTCTGTATTGTTTTTTGTCTGCACTGTTTGCACTGGGTTTGCATTCGATGCACTTAAGTAGCTTGTGTTGTGTTGTAGCTCTATGTTGTTGTTTAGTGTAGCACCAGGGTCTCGTTGTCTCGTTTTTACTGTGTACTGTGTACCTCAGTGTATAGTAGAAATGACAATAAAAGCCTCTTGACATGACTTGACTAGAAATCCGTGATAGCCTAAGACAGATAGTGGTTGACTGTCATGACCAAGAACTGTCAAAAAGATTTTTGGATATTAAAAAAATTCAGTCAAAATCTCTGACTAGAATGAATCTAATTCACTCTTATAATAGACCAAACTAATCTATACTAGTCTAATCAATCCACAGACCAAACAATCACAGACTAAACTACACTAGACTAAACTGATCCAATCCAATCTTATTTCACACTAGACTAAACTACACCAGATTAATGCAATCCAATCTCATACTAGACTAGACTACTCAAAATTAATCATCTTCAATCTTACAATAGACTAGATTATTCCAAAGCAATCCCAGGATAGACTAA